>OZ024902.1:88322460-88608430 GCA_964017125.1 Flabesymbios commensalis
GATCGGTTGGAGTGGGGACTTTCAAGAAAGATTTTTTCTGTTTGACCACAAGTTTGACCTCTGGCATGAGTGCTGTTTTAATGCAGGGCCACTGTCTACGACGCCGGCCCTGCAATAAGCAGCACATGTCTGGTCGCCAGAATTTCACAGGAAGTATCACAGACAGCTCCCACCACATCTCACCAGACACGAGACGTTACATGCGCCAGGGTTGGATTAATGTTGAGCCAACGTCACAGACAGTGGGCCAACATTAAGTTGGCATTTTGTTGAAAAATTAATGAATATTCAATATCTAAATCATCCTCCCTACCCCAATAGGTGGATGATAACACTGATTCAGCAAGGCTCGGTCTGAGACCTCGGGAGCAGCGAGCCTGGCTGTCAGGAAGATGGGTTAACGAGATCAAATGCTTCACTTGTTTGTTTGTATACTAAGCACAACTTCCTAGTTTGGAAGGCTAACAGCTCGAGGTGCTATCGTACCACGGGTGCTATCGCGCCACATTGTGGATTTTCTGTGGTCTCACTGGATGGAAACTGCGCCTACGTCCATTGAGGTTCTTTTACGTCCAACTCTAAGTCAGTCAGACGAGCCGTCTGATTTACGTGGTTCTCTGAGCCCCACGACACAACATCGCTGTACACATGTCCTAGTGTAGGCCTATACAGCACCTGGTAGCCCAAGGCGGTCACCAATTATAGACCGCGCCCGGCGTTGCTCAACTTTAGTGATCGAGCCGACACTGATGAGCTAACGCCGTACTCCGTATATTAGATACTTAGATCTAACTGTAATAAAACAAATAAGGGAGTGTAATCAGTGCAGTCTGACATTAATGATTTTTACGAAAACCAATCTGTGTAACCAATCCCTCTGAAGACTGCAGGGTGTTCTTAGAAGAAGTGACTGGGGGATGAGTAGGCCTAGGCCTGAACAAAACCCATTAAAAAAAGTCCCACAACCATAATTAAGACACGCGAATGTTATAATAAGTCTAAACTACAGTCTATAGCCTAATGGTCTCCCTTTTTAGACTCATGTTAGGTACAGAACTTGGGCTATGGGCTATTTATATAATGTAATTATCAATGTTATTCTTCCATACACTACATTATCACATGACAAAAAGAGTACATCATGCATGTCATGTGATTCACAGTCATGTGATACAAGCAAAACAATGTAAGATTTTTAAATAATTTTGTGAACAAATAGGGGATGTAGGCCTATTTTATTACAGTTAGAGATCTATCACGTACACTATTTGAAAAGGAACAGTCTCAACCGGAGTTGACTATCATTCACTGATTCAGTGTGGGCGATAAAACGATTAAACGTGAATTCAGTCACGGCACTCAGTCTCAGGACAGGTCGTCACCGTTCAACTTTAAAGGTGTAGTCAACTGTTAAAATTCACGGGACAAGGGTCCCCCAGAAGGCAATAGTGCCCGTGGGTGGGCCAAGTCCCTATTCCATAATAATACTAAATATGTGTTTCATACCTGAAGCCTCATTAAGAGCAAGTTCTCAAATCACAGCAAGTTCATATATACTTGAGCGACATCTATGAGTTTATAATTCAAAGATCTTGGCCCTTACCCCTACTTGGTCGCTTGCTTGCAAACAAACTGACTATATTACTGCGGGGATGTTGAAACTGCTTGACCCAAGCTTGTATTGACATGCCCAGTAAACACAAAACATTTGTATGACTTTATGCAATGTTGGACCAACGTCGAAGACGTTGGGCCGACGTTGTATAAATGTTATACAAATGTCATGTGTTTGCTGGGCAGGCGGACTTTCTCTCAAACATTGTACATTTATTCAATGTTGGTTCAATGTTGGGCCAGCGTCGCAGACGTTGGCCTAACATTAAAACAACATTGGATCAAGTCCCGTTTAAGTAGTATCTTGTAATCAGTTCAGTGGCTATATTAAAGCCGTCAATCTGTACTCAATAGGCTACTGTTGGCCTACACTTGGCCGTCCCAGGCATGCGCGTTTTGAAGCTGAATGATTCTTTAACAACTTGTTTAAGACAGTTAACAGTTACTGGATTAGGTTCAACTCCGTCTCCGTTGAACGATGACGAGGCTTCGGTCGTGTAGGCCTAGTTACAGTCTGTTTCACCAGATTTTTGGAGTAGTCTAACTTAGCCTTTTTCCAAGTTGCTCGGTCGCTCTTTAAAATTTCTTAACAAAATTTTTCTCAGATCATCGACATTTTTTTATCATCCCCCAACATCCCCGAAAATTTGGTTGATTTTTTCTGTGTAATTGCGAAGTTAGACCATTTGGCATGTAATAATTCTTTACATGCCAAATGGTCTAACTTCCAAAATACACAAAAAAATTGAACAAATTTTCAGGGATGTTAGGGGAAGATGAAAAAATGATCCGAGAAAAATGTTGTTAAAAAAATTAAATAGCGCCCCAGCAAATTGGAAAAAGGCTACTCCCAGGATCTGGTGAAACAGACTGTAGGACATCGTGGTGTCGTGGGGCTTAGAGAACCACGTAAATCAGATGGCTCGTCTGACTGACTTTGAGTTGGACGTGAAAGAACCTCAATGGGCGTAGGCGGAGTGGAGTTTCCATCTGGCGAGACCCCAGAAAATCCACAATGTAGAGTACTTGGCATGCACATAAGGCTATGAATTATATCATGAATGATAACAGACCTTGCTAAGTTACACCCGTGGCGCGATAGCACAATAGTGCATACTGCCACGTAATATACAAATACTTTCTAGTCAGTCGGATTATTCACTAATAAAATAATTTGTAACTGAATTTTAGTCTTTAGATCATCTTTTAGATCGTTTTTTTTGTTGGCAGTGGCTAATCGTACGTAATTCTTTATAATGTAACTTTATGGGCAGCCTCGCTTACATAATGACACACTCCCATTATAACTTTGCCGTACGATTAGCCACTCCGTTTTTTGTTTCATGTAAGACTAAGTACTGTAAACATGGTAAAAGTATAGCATAGGCCTAGCCTAGAGTATACCACTGAGTCTTAAGTACAGTATAGTCCTATACTAGGCTATACTGTATTAAAGATAGTACTTTTATTTTTCAGTTGTAGAATAAAATCACTTAGAATTTGACTATTTTAAAAACTTCTTTTATAAATGTGCTTTTATGTATTTGAAAATCAGCTTGAAATCAAGAAAAACAACATGGAGAAGAAAAGTGTCTTGCTAATCTTGTTCACATTGGTGTGGAAAGGTATAACTATGTTAATAATGTTTTAATAGATTTATTAACTCTTAACCCTTTCAGTGCGGGGACCTTCTTTATACGCCAGAATCTGACATCTGTAGACGTCATATTTTGACATATGAAGAAGATCCCCGCACTGAAGTGAAAGAATAACTAAAATCATAACTAAGACATTTATATGATGTTATGATTTGAAAAAAAACTTCCGATCTCCATAGTTTATACAAAAAATATTTCAGCGTTGTAAGGGTTGAAATGCTAGTCACGTCTATAGACGTCCTTCCTTCAAACAAGATAATTTGTAGGAGAAATAAGCATTAATTTTAATTGGCATAAGTATTGAATCAACTTGTACATATATGTAAGTATTTTTTAACTTCTTGAACTTGTGGGCAGCGGTAGTCAGACACAACTTCAAGATGGTAAAAAGTTCAAATGTAGCTCTTCGAGGGTTAATATAGATATCTCCAGAATACAGTTGAAGATTTGTTCCATTGATGATATATTTTCATAAAAAATAAATTACATCAAATAGTACGCTAGGTGGATATATTTGATATCTCCAAATTCAGCATTTTTGCTCTGAGATTTGTATATTCTTACCAGTACCAATAGTACCAGAAAATTTACACGATAGGAGGGTTAGAGGCTTAGAGAATAGGTTCTGGATTAAACAGATGTTGTATAAAAATATTGGCAAATTCTGGTGGATCTGTACAAATTGAGCCGGGTTTAGGGGGAATTAGTTGATGAATTTTGTTGCAATTGAAGTTTTATATTAAACTATTAACTAACTAGTATAGAACTTAGCTAACTAATTTAGCATCTGTCCAGTCTGCTGCCTGAATGATTATGTTTCAAATATTTGTACTGGGAAGTTTTTAAATATATTTCCTCATCCCAACAACTCTATTTTATAATTTTCACAAACAAATTGTTCACCATGTCCTCTGCCCAGCAGTTGAAATTCATTTGCAAATTTACAAGGTAGATGGGGTGGAGAATAGGTTCTGGATTAAACAGATGTTGTATAAAAATATTGGGGACATAACAAGTAATTGTTATGAAATAATGTAGAATAAAAAGCTTAGTACATTTAACATGTTTAATAATATATGACTTTATAAATATGTACAACAAAATCAAGTGGAAACAAAATTACAGAAAGTAGATAAACTTCACAATTTTTTTACCAATCAATATTTTGGGATTATAACAACAATTAACAACTTAAAATGTTTTTATTTCGTAGTTAGGTGCAATGGGTGACATTCAAGGTTGATTTAATGTTTTGTATGACTGAATTACATTAGTTAGGATTGTTTTATTTTTACATGTTTTACAGCATGGGGGCAGGATATGTTGGATTTCCTTGTGATAGGTGACTGGGGTGGTATACCATTCTACCCTTACAATACTGAGATTGAAAATAGTGTAGCTGGACAAATGTCTCGCTATGCTCTGAACAACAACATTCAGTTTGTGCTAGCTCTTGGTGACAACTTTTATACAGAAGGAGTAAAAGATGTACATGATCCCAGGTTTCAGGTAGGCCTTAGTGTTAGATTGCATTTCATCTTATAAAATTGTGGTTCTTATAAATTATGGTTCAGTTTGTCTTCAGCCATATGTGATGGCAAACAACATCATCACAATCTATGACAACCTTAGGAGCTGTTGTATACAGCAGATTTTTCATTTGTTTTTTTTTGTAAATTATGAAAACATCAGCTAGAGAGATGTATACAGATTGCAATAAAATTGTATCAGAAACAGAATGGGTTTCGCAAACAAGTTTCTCATGTCCCGTCCTTTCGTATTAGTAGGGTTGGTTGGTGGTCACATCCAATAGGAACTGTGTTCGCATTCTGGAACATTGCACACTTTACTGACAGCTCCTTATGTGATAAGGAAAAAAAACATTTTTTCTCTCCATCCTATAAGTATAGTATTGATCACCACAGTAAATCCACCAATATTAATCTCTGTCTTTTTTTTCATTCCTAAAGCCGCCATTATTTCACGGTTTACAACACTTAGAACAAAAAAATTATTATATGAGTATGCAATTAGATTTAAAAGGTGTATGTATTTCTTAGAAAAATTAAACTGTTTATTTGTGTTGACAGGAAACATTTGAATCAGTCTATAATAACATATCTTTGGGAGTACCATGGTATGTTGTTGCTGGTAATCATGATCATAATGGCAATGTGTCAGCCCAGATCGAATATACAAGATACAGCAAAAGATGGTACATATAATTTTTATATTTTAAAAAAACATTAAAATATTGCTGTATATAGTAAGACCACTCAAAAAAGGTATCCCTCAAAAAACAATAAATTATTTCCTAGTTTGTGAAATCGGGAATATTTATACAAACCATAAAAAATAGTTTTGTTAAATTTTCATCACAGATTCGTTCAGACAACTTATACATTCCATCAATGTTATCCTTAATTACTTGATTTATAGGAAATTTAATTCTAAATAATCAGGATAAAAGTAAAGAAAATTATATTATAGTAAATAAGTGATGAAATGTTTTGTATTTTGCAGGATTTTTCCTAACTATTATTACTCGCTGGAATTTAAGCTGCCATCTTTGAGTACCACAGTGCAGATTGTGATGATAGACACGGTGGTGTTATCTGGTAACTCAGACAAAGACTGGCTGGGATTACAGCCTCATGGACCAGAAGATGACAAAATGGCTGACGATCAATGGATGTGGATCACACAGCAGCTCGCCACAAGCACGTATGTAGCATTGGAAATAATAGCATTAACCCTTAATCAGTCGAGCACTGATGCTGACGACAGCAGCCATTCTGTGTTTTATTAGCACAGGACCTGGTGTAGAACCATTGCTGGTACATTTAAAAATCCGTTCAAATACTCTTATGGCTATTTTGTGTAGACAATATTGGATATCTTTTATAGTTTGTCAAGGCTGGAAAGTTACACCTACACTGGAAATATTAACATAAGGTTTTTTAGATTATCAACACCTTGAATGAGTCAATTGTAACTTAGTGAGCATTATGTTTCAGTGCAGACTACCTGATTGTGGCTGGACACTATCCTGTATACAGTGTGGCTGAGCATGGACCAACACAAGACCTCGTTGACAGACTAATGCCCATGCTTCACAAGTCACGAGCAAATGCTTATTTCTGTGGGCATGACCATAACATTCAGGTATACATGTAGTTCATTATGTATCGTGACAAGTGTGTGAGTAAAAAAACTATTTATTTCATTACTTTAGTAGGCTACTAATTTACGTCTCGTTTCTTTGAATCCTGTTCACAAAATGATAAATATTTGAGTAAACAAATCACAAAAAAAAAAATGTTTACAGGGCTCGAAATTGGACTAAATTTCCACTTGTCCCGTCGGACAACTGGCTAAAAAATTGACTAGTCCTTCCCAAAAATATCACTTGTCCTTCCCAATTATTGTTAAGCAGGGACACTCGTCCAGAAGCACAAGTTCAGTGAACTCGTCCTTCCGAGATTCTTGGTGGTCTCGGACGATCGGACAGGGCTAATTTGAGCCCTGGTTTAGTAAACAAAATTTGTGGTTAAAACAATGCTAAGTGATTTTTGGCCTTTAGAATAATAACCAGCTAAGTCACTTATAATATTCCAAATTCAGATTAAAACAACATATCAAGTCGACTTAGCACATATCAGCATAATATCTGTTCAACACAGGACCAATTCGACTTACACATTGTTATTCTGGTGTTATATGCTTAAATGTGCTCTGTTTCTGGGACAAAAACGGTACAAGTGCACTTAGCACATTGTTATTCTGAGACTTGTAGAGACAACACATGGGACATGCCTGGACTTAGTTCAGTGTTGATCTAGGAACAATCTCTCCATATTCTGTGTTCCTGGAGTAACAATGAGCTAAGTCAACTTGGTGTCTTGTTGATCCCAATTTTGCTTCTGTAAATCGTTTTGGAAGGTAAAAAAATAGTCTGATAACTTCACTTGATCTACTGTCAAATTCCAATCGCTGTGTTTTTCATCAGTATAAGTCCAAGTCCACATGCTGATAAGTGGATTTAGCAGACTGTAGTTCTAAGCAAAAAGATAAACACAATTTCGCTGTCAAGTCGACTTGACCCACTATTGTTTTAGACCATCGAAATCACGTTTCACATCATTTTTATGAGCTACACAACAGCTGCTAAACATAATGTGCAGCCAAGGTGTACCCAACAAGCACAATGTTGATTCAACATTGGCCCACCATCTTCGACGACTTCTTTTGAAATCTTTACATATAATAATTTTTAGTGTTTTTTAACTGTATAATATTTTGTTACACAGCATTTGGAAACTACAGATTACGACCATACAGTGAACTATTTTGTGTCTGGTGCAGCAAACCTGCTCGACCCGTCCACTGAGCACGTGAAGAGTGTACCTGCAAACAGTCTGAAATATCACTGGGCTGATACCACGGCAGAAGGTGCGTTTGCCCATGTCAAGGTTACAGACACAAACATGACATTTGTGTTTGTAGAAGCTGATGGAGAAGTGTTGTATGAAAAGGTCATGATGCCAAGGAAGGGGGGACGTTGAACCAATGTTGGTTTTATGTTGGGCCATCGTCTTCGACGCTGGCCCAACATTAAACCAGCATTGGTTCAATATCCCGTGCCTGCTGGGAAGCTCAGAACGAACACATAAACCTATTTTTCAAATGCAGCCGTATTATTTATCTTCCGATTCCACTACATCGACAGATACCTGAAGTCCAGTAAATAGTAATACGGGTTTTAGATATTATCGGGTTTTTGCTGACTAACTAAATATTTGTGCAATATACATGTATAAGCATATCAATAAAGTAGATTATAATACAATCTATACAATAAACATATCATTAAAATGTAAATCTGACTAAACATACATGTATGTTATTTATTACCCTATTAAAGTATGTATAATTATTTATTATATTCGGATATACAGGGTATTAGGTAGTGTGCTATCTCATGTTACAATTATTTTGAAGTATAAGTTGTGTATTTTTATGCCTGATATTTGGATATTTTAATTGAAGTTAAATGGTTTTCACCATTATACCAGTCTGTTTTTGACTGTATTTATATAAGATCATTTGTCTTCCTTTATTATGTATTAGTAAAAAAAAGTTGAATATTATATTGTAATGTATTTTGAATAAAAATATTTAGTGTTTAAATAAAATATTTTATCCAATACTGGATGCTCTGTGAGCAATAAGTCATGGTATTTTTTGTTTGTACAAGACGCCCCCTTGCCACGTGCCCGCTCCTCATGACTGCATATATGTGGTGTCACAAGAGTGTAATTATTCCTAATGAATAACGTATAAAATAACGTATGATTTGTAAATACTAGGCGAATGTAATTTTAGGTACTGTCTGATCAGGGTGAAAAAAAAAATTCTTATCACACAAACACATTAAATGAACTGGTCACTCAACTTATAAAGTACTAATCACGTCTGTAGCCGTTTTCAACCTGTTATTTGTCCTTCAAATAAGATAAATTAAAGCAGAAATAAGCAATAAAAATAATTCAAAAGAATTACATATGTTTTGATAAAAACTGTACATATGTAGCCTAAGTAAAAATTGTGGGTCGCGAAAAAAAGACACAATCAAATTTATTTCGGGGGGATGAAAATGTCAATTCTCTAATGTAGCACTTCAAGGGTTAGTTGTGTCGCTGATGGCAGGGGTAAACATTGATACTGTATGATAATATCTATATATAGATTTGTGCATTTTAAATAAAGGGTAGGTACGAGTAAAATTTATGAAGCTGTTTTTGTCAGAGTAACATTTAAATTAGTCCACACAAATGAAATTAATGGGGTTTTTAGGCCACCTTTGTGCACATATGGGCTAAACTGGGTCAAGAGAAACTCCTGAGATGAGATCATTTCGAGTGTGCGGGGAAGGGAATTTTTGTTTCTTTGAAGGCTAGAATGGGGTTCGAACCCGCAATCTCCGACTTTCCAAGCAGGCAGCTTTTAACCACTGCACCAGGGCCCCCGCCCATTAGTCAGTAGCCTATAGCAGTAGACCTATATATATAGGCATAGTATCGGTAATCACAAGTGTCTCTCATATTATATCACAATTTAAGAACAGTCCGTAGTGATTTTATTCACCCAGACCTGTTCATCAGTTGTTCATCCAACAAACGCAAAATGTTCAAGTCCAATGTTGGCTTGCTGCTGGGTCATCATCATGGAGATTGATCCAACATTGGACATAAAGCGCAACCCACACCAGCACAATGAGGCACCCGACGTGGGACGCGGCGACAGACGCAACAATCGTGTGGCTGTCCACACAACAACGTGACTACCGACGCAACGTCCAATGCAATATATGAGGCGAGACGAAAATGTAACAGTTTTGAAAATGATCGCGTTGCCCATCGCACACGTCGTCGCGCTGGTATGTTGTCCAAATGATAAAATAGTGTGTTTGAAACACCGATGCGACGTCGCGCAGGCAATCGTGCGGGCAATCGCATTCGTGTGTTTCACGCTCAACATGATCGTAAATATCTGCATCTGCTTGATAAGATATTATTTTCTCCATTTTAAGAGGTACAAGTAATGCATGATACCAAGACCTATGCACTCCATCGATTTTTAGTGAATCACGTAAGTAGATGCGTGGTTCAAATGATCAGCATGAAATCACTTTGAATTGTTGGCTTTAAAATGAAGCAAGAGCACACTCAACAGTAGCCAGGCGCCATTATTGAACTTGCCCAAGAACTGGTTATCAGCAACATACAGAACAAATTTGAGCAGGATACATAAAAAACTTTTGAAGTTATTGCGGCCACAAGGTAAAAAATACAACTGTAAAATGTGATTAATTGTGATAAATCGGTCATTTTGATTTTTATTCAGCCATTATTGAACTGGTTATTAGCAACATGCAGAACAAATTTGAGCAGGATAGATGAAAAACTGTTGAAGTTAGCCCACCCACAATCTCGCAATGGAATATCAATGTCAATGCCGACAACGACACACTTCAATTGAAATAGCCCAACTTTTTTAATTGAAAGACGGGCTAAAACTTATGCTATGGAGGTGACTTAAATTAATGTGTTGATACTTTAATTAAAACAAAAACGGAATGATGATAGTTCTTGGGGCAGTGATGTGAGATTTAACGTAGGCCCACCTACAAGTAATGTGAAGAAACTAGAAACACAGTTCCATGGATTGACAGAGACAATAGTATGCTGAGAATTACAATCACCAGTCACTAACCGCTCTCTTATCCGTTCAAAAGAACTAGAAAAAATAAAACTGGCCACCATTTTCATGAAAATCACAGAACTACGACGAACACCATTTCATTTTGCGGCCAGGTAGGGCTATATAGGGCATACATACAATTTTAAGTTAATTTTTTTCAAAGCAGAGAGGCGGCGGCTATTAGGTGAACATGCATCATGATCACATCAGACCAGCTGACAGACAAGGCACGTAGCAATAACCAATAGTCTAGCGTAAAGCAGCCGGTTCATTATGCTTCGCTGAACCATAATATTCACCAGTGTGAACGTTGACCATGCTGCAAAAGCGTGTCATTGCATTGTGTGCCCACAATGTTTACCAAGCGAATCATTACTATTCATGTACTTTTAGTTGGTGCTGCAAGCTAAACATTAACACGAAGCATTCATATTATTTATTTTATTACTTAAAATTAAACTCAGGAAGTACAAGACAAAATAATATAATTTTTATTGTACTTTCACATGAATTGATAAATTAAATAATGAATGATTAATGAATTAGTTAATGTATGAGTGAAAGTATGAATGAATACATGAATAAATGAATGAATCGATCAAAGAATCAATAAATAAATGAATTATTTTTAAAATGTTGTTACATAAGTCATAGCTGTAAAGTAAACTACATGCGACTTGTTTGCACAAAACTATCCACCAACTAACCTCTCGTCTGGGGGAGAGCTAGAGTATGACATAACTTGTTGCCTCGCGATTAAAGAGCTTAATATACTAGAAAAAAGCTTGCAAAAGTGTTTTTAAAAGCTGGAGAGTTGAAAAAGTTATATGTGCCACAAAAATTGTCGAAAGACGATTTAAAAGCTGGAGGATACCGGGTACTTCAAACATTTTTATAAGTCTTACTCCCCCCCCCCCCCCCGAGAAACAAAAGTGTACATTTTCTTCAAGACTTCAATGGATTATTCAATATCTTGGAGAGTGCACTTTTGGGGTCGGTACCAAAAATATACATAGGAAGAATTTTACAATGTGACATTTTGAATGAGAGCTAAATTAATTTCTGGCAGCAGAAATATGATATGACATCCCAATAGTAAAGTACTAAAATTGAATAATTCAAAACAGTACTGTATCCCCTCGCGGAAACGTGTAACGCAGGTCATATGCACTTATAAATGAAAATAGTCTGTTTTTATGTAAATACCAGGGTAATCCAGATACTATATGCTTGCTTTTATTTTTTTAAGCAGCATGCACTGTCATCAAACTGGTACATATGTGGCAAATACTTAACTGTGTATACAAATAACACATACAATGATATCAATATGTTTATAATAACTAAACATGCTGCACCAAAAATAGTAATTATAATACGTGAATATAAGATAATATTATAACTCCAATAATGATCATATTACAGAATTTTACAATTTGAATGAAGTTGAACAAATTGCTCAATTTATTATTGTGCTTTAAAAAATTTCCATGCTTATTACATCTTCAAAATGTACCCTGGTAAGTGCATACACAATTAGGCGTGGGGATAATGTAATTAAATAAAACGATAACAATACATAAATGCAACAAACAATTAAATAGAAGTACATGATATTAGGACTTACATAGATCCCAGCTCATTTTAGACAGATTTTATATTATTTGTACATGTGTGTACAAATAATACAATTTGTTATATAAATACAATGCTATGTATATTGTAAAACCTAATACAGTGATAAATAGTGTAAAAATGTAAATAGCTAAAAATATACATCATTTTGACTAAGTGTAAAGTGTGAAGTCAAAATTGTTAATGATCTCTTTCTGTAGGAGGTCTATATTTAAGACCAAAGTGCTGGAAGACGGACTCCTCCGTCGGGGTGGGAACAGGTACACCTTTATTGATTTTTTCTCCACCCTACAAAAAGAATAGATGATGAACTGATGTGATAAAACTAGCTAATTTTAAAACATCCTGTAAAACTAGATGTGACTGTTTTCGGCACGAAAACATTATAAAAGCATCCCCGTTAGATAGGCACATTTCCTAGACTCTAAACCAGCGCTCAGACTCAGCTCAAGGACCTGAAAGGTTATGGTCTCCTGTGGATAATGGCAGCCTGCCAACTCTAGGTGTTGGCCGGTTGCCAGGTCCAATCAACATGGGTTTGGTAGAAGGGGAATTCCCACTGACCTGGTTTTTGACCACTGCATTATTATCCAAGCCAGAGACGAAGGTTAGCAGTGTCTACACATGGACAGGTGACACTGCTGAAGAGTGTAGATATTTCCAGGTCAGTCCATGACCGCCCCGGTATATATAAGAAAAATAATGAGAAAATAATGACCCCCCTAATTATTTTTAAATTGGCTGCGGCAGCCATTTTGTTTTTAATTAATCCATCCCAAAAGTTAATCAGATCATCAGAAATACCTAGAGAACTATCCTGTAAAATATGACTGCAATCCAACCAATGGTTCATAAGTTATTGTGCCCACAAGCTTTTCGGGTGGCCATCTTGGAAAATGGCCGTTCATGGCTTGGTGCCAAAAGAAAATATATCCGAAGAATATGCCAGTCACATAGGTAATACATGTATGTAGAAAATAAATGTGTGAAAAAATTCACACACATGTCGTTCCCAATATTAAACTGAGATTTAAGAGGCTAATAAGAAGGATTTAAAACAGCAATAGTAGCGCTTAGCAGTTTAATGGTTAACCTCACTTTTCATGTTTTTATCAGTGCAAAAAAGGTCAAAACAAACAATTAAAAAAATGCTGATTTTATACAAAAACATGCATTATTACAACTTTATCATTTATCGATTTCTTAGATAAACAAAATTAGATTTTTTTTTGTTGCATGTATTTTATATTATTTTTGGCATTTCTGGAGCTTCAAAAAATGTGTGATGCGCTTGATCACATTACATATTCTGTATATACATGTATTATTAGTGCAGGAGCGGATCCAGGATTTGAAAACAGGGGCGGGAGAGGGGGGGGGGTTGTATACATGTATTTAGGCCAATTTAGAGGCCCATTGAAAATATCCAATGTGACATGTGTGTAAGAATAGATAACCTCATTGACCGATTTAGACAAAACTTCAACAGCATATGCACTGATTGTTTACAGGGACTGGCCCAGGCTAAAATCATCAAAAAATCAGTGATTTTATTTTGGCTTCTTAATATGACCATATGATGTGAACATGTCCATAGACTAGAACTTCAAAAGTTTTTTAATTTTTTTGCTGCGCATTCACCAGTTAGGCTAGAAATAGAGACAAAATTCCTGATTTCTAATTATTGCCAGCCATGTCAAAAATAAGAAATACGGCCTAAGACTGAACTTATCATCAACTAAGAAAGGTAGGCCTATAAAGGTATCTGTCACGCTTACAAGCCAATTTCATGTTCTTGACCTGGTGACCTTGAAATAGAATTAAATGATTAAGTTATGCTGGAGTGCACATGTGTTTAAAAAATAAAGACTTTAAGTGAAGTAGTTAGCAAGTTATCACACTTACAAGCTAATTTTGTTTCCCTGAACTGGTGACCTTGAAAAAGTATCTGAATATCGAAATTCATCTTAAGATTAGTGTAGTGCACATTTATTAAACAATAAAGGCCCTGTCATTGCGCATTGCTACAGCCCCGAGCCTTAGGGGCTGAGGCGTAAAAAACAAATATATTTGGCAGAAAGATTTTCCAGAATATGCCTAAATATACAAAATTTGCCAAAGATATGCCAATGCTCTAGAATGCACCATTTTAAGGCTTAGATTTTAAAACTTTCCAAGGAAGCTGTGTCCCCGCACAGAAAGGCAGTTGTGGTGTGTGACATCTCCCAGCAAACACGAGATGTTGCCCTGACCCAATGTTGGTTTAATGTAGGGCCAGTGTCTATGACGCTGGCCAAGCATTAAACCCACATTGGGTCAACATCTTGTGTTTGCTGGGTAGTTAAAAATTCTGCATTCCCCGGTCAGCTTAATCTGGTATACGCCAGCAAACATGAGATGTTAATTATATATTGGTTCAATGGTGGGTACCTAAATGTTACAGACGATGGTCCGATATTAAACAAACAGGTAAGCAGCGCCTTCTGTTTGCTAGGTTTATATTATTGTTCATCACTATATATCATAACTTACCCTCCTGACAACACCTGTGCAAAGAGCGTGTTCATTTAGTGACATTCCCATACGACTAGCCAGGTTGCGCATCGATCGGTTGAAATGAGCAGATCCAGTGAAGTACATTAAAGCACATGCAAATTCATCATAGGGAACAACTATAATGTCAAGACGTCTATGCTGCAACAAAAGTCCACATTATTTTCCAGAAATATTAGGAGTACTAAGCACTAAAGCACACAAGTTACAGCTCCACAATAAGGCTAGTCATCGGCTTCGTACATTGCAAATTTTGTTCTATTGCACTTTGTGGACAGGATGAAGACCAAAGTCTTTACTATGCCCTAATATTTTTGTTGTCTTAATCACTTGAGCACTGAGTTATTCAATTTAAATTTTGACTCACTTGAAGTTGTGTCTCGCTACTGCGACACACAACTTCACGTGACTCAAAATGTGTGTGATTTGTGAAATTAACCCTTACAGCGCGGGGATCGACTTTAGTCGTCAGAATCTGACGTTCGTAGACGTCAGATTCTGACGTCTGAAGTCGATCCTCGCACAGTAAGAGTAAAAACATTACTAATTGCCGTAGACCCATAACATAGCTATTCAAATGAAGCTGAAAGAGCTAAGTAAGTCATTTATGATGATTTCAAATTGAAAAAACCCTTTGTCTCCATGGTTTATACGGGAGTATTTCAGCGCTTTAAGGGTTAAAGTCACAACATGTATCAGTTTTTCAAGATTGAAGGCATATTTTACTTTAAACAGCTGGTTATACAGGTGCTAATAAAAAATGTCTACTGTAGTCGACGTCAGTGCCCTGGGTTAATAATATACTGTACCACACACACAGAGGTTTGACCAGGTGGGAGCATTGAATATCTACAATTATAATGACACAGGATTCGAATCTGGCATCTCCAATCCACAGCCGAAATGGATAAATGATAGGCACAGTATAACCTCTCTCCGCAAAATCAAATGGTAGCTACCTAAAGATATATTTATTACTAGGGGTAAAAATACAGTTCCATTTGATGGATACTAAAACATAAGTTGTTTATATCAGCTAAACAAGTTGAACCCCACAGAGACTAGCTAATACTCACCTTATCCCGATGTGGAAGCTTACAAATACCCATATATTTCTTCTGATTCCCATCCTGAGAATGTGTGATAAGATCCTCCACTAAAAATTCTGAAACAAATGTTGTTATATACATTTATGCTTTATTGCTGTATATTAATTTAAGTCACTCACTCATTGCTGACATTTTTGACACAATTTAAAATTTATTTTATTTTTTTGAGTGAAATAAACTAAATTATAATATATATCAAACAACATCTTGTGTTGCATCCACAACATTCCATTTAAAAAAATTAAATACACATTCCTATACACTACATGTACATGTACATTTTGAACATTGTGAACTGAGCATGTGGTCTCCATTTGGATAATCAAAGCCGGAGTGTGAGAACATGCAAAAGATCACAATCAAATATGTACAAATCCCTCAATTTGTTACGTTGTGAATTATTTCTGCCATAAACCTTACCTGATTTTTTTAGCATGGTGAGTAGAGGGCTGAAAACTTTCTGCTCAGATTTTCCATCAGGATGAGTAATGAGCACATCAACATCTCCACAGGTGGCTTTACCACGACGGTATGATCCACATGCCATCACCGTCAACCCTGGCTCAATACTAAGTGCTGTCTCCTTCACCTGCCATACATAAAAATTATTTGATACATGAAAAAAATTCATACTATTTTCATGTTATGTTGTCTGATAAACTAACATATTAAAAGAGTAAAATAGTGACACTGTAAAACATCAGACTATTCATCAGTAGTGAGAATAAAAATAGAAAGATATGATGGGATTGACTAATTTGGAATTATCCGATATCTATTCAGGGTATACTTATCGTTTGCACATTTGCATATTATCTTTATTAATATTTACACATACAGAAGTAAGTGTAAAAGAACATGCATTCGAGTAAATATTTTACATTTCACAGTTGTTTTGTTATAATCATAGAGAAGTGAGCATATATTGATTCAAATTGATTATTTATTGATTCACTAGTCTAAATTTTAAAAACCTACAATATATCATTTCTTACACTTGCCTCAAACATGATTTATTGGATAATAAAAATAAATATTTGTGAAAATAATAAATACTTTGCACTACAGAACACTTTGAGGTAGTCCCAAATAAAAACACTTACCACAGTTTCAATTTCTCCTGCCTCTTGTGGTAGCATTCGGTCAAGGAGATCATCAAAGTACTGAAGACCAATCTTCTGATTTCGAGTTAAATTAGCTTTTTCCTGGTAAATATTCAATAATATCAGAAATGTCTTTGTAAGTATTTATATGCAATGATGTGATATTTTACCATTTTAGAAAAAAGAGGAATGTTTGTAACATGTCTCTCATAACTCAATTTGAGTGGCCAATGTTTTATCTGAAATATTAATGTATTGTTTTATTTATACTGGGTGAGACAAAAATAAAATACTACTAATACTACTACCAGTACTACTGTAAAAAAGTGACTTTTGGTTTGAAAGATATTGCTATGCTGAACCACTAGGAACATTAGTAAAGCCAGAATACAAGAGCTGAATCAGAAGCAATATTATAACTTAATTCCTCTCTAGTGACAGACCGTGAAAATTTAGATTTGTACTATAGATTTTCAGTATTCATTTTCATTTACATATCTTTGGCATCATAAAATATATTTATCTATATATATACACATATGGAAGCTATTAAAACCATGAAGACATGTAGCTGTCACTAAAGATGACAATATACCTGTCTGCAGTTCCTGGTAACATCAGAAATGCATAATGCATTTCTGGTAACATACAAATGGAAACAGTAAAATTCGGAAGAATTTAATTTCACGCCATCAATGATCACAACTGGTACAGTAAAAACAAAGCTTTACTTCGGCATCAGTATTGGAGCTCCATTATGATTAGATAGATTTTTCTTTTGCAGCTTACTCACTTTTACATCATCTAAGCTTCGTAGTCCTTGCTGCACCCATAACCTTGCTGTGGATGCACCGACACCCCAGATATTGGTAAATAAATTAATTGCTATTGTATCTTCTTCTGATGTCAATTCCTTAAGTTTACGTAGTTCCCCACTCTCCACGATCTCCCATATCTTGTCTGCCAACCTCTCTCCAATCCCAGGAAGAGCTTTAGCTTCCTTACAATGGGAAACAAAAATATCAATGCAAGTATAAAATGTGGGTTGTAATACATGTACTGGCATATATTAAAGCTCTCAATTTATCATTTGCATTTACAAAAGTATTTTCCCATTCCTAAACAGTACAGTATATCTATCTATACTTTTTAAGCTTGACATCTAATGATATTTAATTTTTTGTTTTAATCATGAATATTAGATTATAAGTATATATACCTGGTATATCATTCATGTCATTGTGACAATAACTTACATCCCAGGAGGTAACAGGCTTTGGGTGTTTTCGTAGCGTCATAATGGCCTTTTGGTAACCTAAAGCCCTCCATCTGTCATTTGCATTTTCATATGTGTTTGCCAATTCCTGAACAGTATGGTACATGCAATACTTTTTAATAATTAAGTTTAGAAAATCTAAATCTGGAAGAATATTATCTGAGGCCCATTTTTGTGGTTCTTTAACCCTTTCAAGCCTGAATTTACCATTGTCATTTCATCCACTACAAGCCGCAAATTTCAGTCGCAATTCTCGCCTTGTAGTGGATGAAGATGATTTGAAGCGGGTGAAAAATTAAAGAAAACTGCCATGTATTGGTAAACCAGTTTCATGTAAATTTTCATTTTAAAACCCCTAGTTGTAGGGAAATGAAGTCTGTTTTCCGGGATGTAAAATGATGCTTTATTGCATCGTGAGGGCTTAAAGGGTTAGGAGAACCACCAAAGAGGGATGAGACAATGTATGTATATATGTATCCAAATCATAAGTAGTAGGCATACAGTATGTGATTCACAAGAGTCACAAAATTTTATTTATCTCAATATCATTAAGAAAAAAAGCACCATCACCTGTAATTTGTCTGTAATAAATTTGTTATGGTTGATCGGTACAGTATTAGAAGATTGGGCACACACCCATTTATCAGTCTGCCAACAGAAAAGCATATAAAATACAAAATTAATACTGCAAATTTTCCACAAAGACTTTAAAATATCATACAAAAAACTGTTTCGTGTATTGCAGGGCAAACTCTAAGATAGAGCATAAAATGTGGGTTGTAATAAGTCCAGCTCAAAGACAGATCTATGTTGACCACCTATTTGTTTAAGCTAATAGAGGTTCAATGTTCTAGTGTGGCAATTAAAGACTGGCGCTCTAATAAAATATAAACATTGGAAATAAATGTATTTCCCTTGAACTAAATCGCTCAACAACATATGAATATATTGTTAGCTTTTAAAAATTACATTAATTATTCAAACTTACAGGCACAATTCTCTTGCGTTCAAATGCTGTAACTTTTTCTGGAGATTGACTTTCATCCCCACTTGCTTCATAATCACTGTCATCTGAACCACCATGTCTGTGTACACTTACTGCAGCACCTAATTCTGGGTCTGTATTACTTAAACCTGACTTCTTGTCTACCAGTATATTTAATGTTTTATCATGTGATAACTGTAAGACAGCAGCTTCAGATTTATCTTCATCAGTGTTATCGACATTCTGATTTTTGTTATTTTGTGAAATATCTTCTGCTGGCCATTTCACTTCATAATTTGAGGAGTCAACATTACTTTCCTCTTTGATGCATTTGCTGAGCCAAAGTGACTTGATAATTTTCATGCCCTCAGTTTGTCTGTCCAATCTTAATATGCTACATAGTCTTTCGATTGTCATTTTTTCATCAACTATTATGTGGGATATTGCTGTTTTTGAAAAACTGTCCATCACCTTTCCACCTAATTTTAAAATCTGTTTTTTAAAAAGGTTAGCTCTTGCTTTGCCAATACCAGCATTTACAATATATATATTTATTCCACTGAATATCCCATTCTCAGTCCCTTTCTTCATCTTTTTTTCTTGCTTTGGATCATCATTTGTTAATGGTGATATACCTTCTAACTTTCTTTTTGTAGATTTTGCCATACTATGATTTAATAATAATACATGTAAATCATAACTGATCAACAATTTATTTATAATAAGAAGCCGAAATGTCTATTTACAAACATTTGCAGGAGGCCTACTTTTTTCATGCGCAATATCTCTTCAATTGTATGATTGTACCTTTCCTGTAAAATAATTAATACACTTTTTGATATACCTGAATGAAATTTTTGATACAGTATATATTATTAAGTAGACACAAAGCTGTTCTTATTTTAACAAATTGACCACAATCATGATTGTGTGCTTCTAAAATATCCTATTTGACTAATAAAAGTGCAACAAATCAAGCATAAAATTCATTATATATTAAACTTATAGAATTAATAGAAATAGAAATAGTAATTGCTTAGATCAAAGTATTAGTCCGTAAGCCTATTAAGCATTAAACATCAAAAATCAGCATTAGAATGGGATAACATTCTTGCTCAGGTGGACAATTTTGCTGTCAGAATGACAACACACTGGATGGCACAGTTAATAGCCCAGTAGGATTCCTGCAAGCCCGGATTTGTTGATGACTAGAGATATGAGTGATGAAAAAAAAAATAGTCTTAAGTTCATTGTCAGTACCCTGCATATATCACTCCTAAGTTATTATTAAATATAGCATAGCAAGTAAACAGGGAACTGTCACTTTAAAATAACTTTAAATTAATTAAAACCCAATCCCATTTGGATTCCTTAGTGAAGTGATATCAAACAATACTCAAAGTGGCGGATCCAGGGGATGGAGCGGCCGGACCCTCCACAGTCCCCCCCATAGGCACCACTGCCACAGACGGTTGGCCAGTATTAAATTACCAAAGCCATATTAGTAGTATAAGAGGTTATTTTTTAAAAGTTGATTTTAAACTTCTAAGTTATATTATGAATTTGTTATAAATCAAATTTGCTTAGCAGTAGTAGACAGCTGTGATAGAATTAATGAATAAAATGAGTAAGATTCAAGATTGAAACTTTCTGTCACCAGCGACTTTATTTGTCTGGGAATAGGGTCTCCCAGCCATGTAATTTGGTGAAATAACCATCCTCCCTCCCTGCATCTCTCACTCTCTCTCTCTCTCTGGACTATTTTGATATTATTGATAACGGTAAACCTCCATTAATTTGTTTAATTCACAACATATAAACTTTGCATGGATAATATATTTATTGAATTTGAACGGTCGCTGATAGGGCTGTAGCTCTAGCATGTGGGTTATAATATATAAATACATGCGAGTCCATGGGATTGTAATTATTTGTGTGAGACCTTAAGGATTGAATGGTTGAGTGATAATATAATCTCTTGAAAATCTTTGTTCTAATGTTTTTTAAAAAGATAAAATGAAGACATAAAACAGATGTTACTTTCAAACACTTATTGAGTATTCTAGCATTGTACATTGTTGTAGACAGTGTGATAGAATAAATGAATGAAATGAGAAAGATTCAAGATTGAAACTTTCTGTCATCAGCGACTTTATTTGTCTGGGAATAGGGTTTCCCAGCCATGTAATTTGGTGAAATAAACATCCTCCCTCCCAACCCGCCCTCCCCCCCCCCCCTCTCTCTCTCTCTGAACAAGACACGTTTCTCAATAGCAACATGCCACACAGTGACTAAAAGTAAAAGCTGAACTATTTAGTTGGGAGTCTTGTCACACTCTTTTCTATTACAGCACCCCACACAGTGATTAAAACTGAACTATTTAGTTGGAAGTCCTGCTTATGCGCAAAATCCAGGGTTGGGGTCAGGTACATGTACCTGTACCTGTACCTAGATACAGTTTTTCGGGTACCTGTACCTGTACCTGACCCTCATGAACAGGAAGTACCTGGTACCTGTACCCGGTGGTAAAGTACCTGAAAAAATCAGGTACAATTCAGGTACATGTCAGGTACATTTATGAGATTCTAAAAATTATTATATATCGGATTTCAAACATTCACACCAATCAAGTCAGTGAATTCTAAGATCATTCTAAATAATCTACTTGAATTATGAAATATATTAAGAAATATATTTGGTGTCTACTATTATCTGGCACTCATGCCAGTCATGTAGGCCTACAAAATGTAGGCCTATATTATTATTCACAATATATATCAATCAAGGGTAGCCCCAGCCTGATTATATCACTTACTAGACCACGTGTCTTTCTGAACACAGAAAATAGTAGGCCTGCTCTTGTAATCCCAGCAACTGAGGAAGCACACATTGTGCAACCAATGTTAGTTCAATGACAGGTTAATGTCGCAGACGTAGCCCAACATCCAATATTGGCTCAATGAACACAACAGTCTGAACAATGCACTGATCCAACGTTGGTTCAATGTATGCGACGCTGGCCCAACATTGAACCAACACGGTCAGTGTATGTGTTTTCCGGGATGTTCGCTGGGATCTAACGGTGATAGAGCTTATCTGGGTAAGATGGCTATTGTAAGTGAACATGTGTTAAGTGGAAGCGACGCCGGTTCCTGTCAAACCGAGACATCACAACAATGTTGGGTTGATGTTGTGCCGTCATCTTAGACGGGGGCCAGCAATAACCCGACATTGTCTCCATACCACTTGTTGGCCTGGTTAATGCACAGAATACATGAGACATTCAACCAAGGTTGTTATAACATTGTACCAGCATCTGCGACGCAGGGCCAACATTAAACCGACACTGGTTTATTGGACACCGCTGTTATGTCAGCCAGGCAGGATAGGGAGCAGGCCGCTGTATGAACATCCCGGAATCAGATCAAAGGAGGACAAGTTGCCACCCGCTGGCTATTGACGGCCAAATCAAGGGGTTTACTAATTAACCCTTTGTGAACTGATATCAACTATAGAAGTGTTCCTGTAGCCTACATTTTATTAGCAATTATGTAACCAGTTTCTAAAAATAAATTTCTTTCTAAATTTGCTTCTTTAATATAGGCCTATACCTGTATACGTTGTGACATTAATTTTCAATTGAAATTATAGTTTCCGTAGCGAATTCAAAGGAACTAAAAATTGAAATTTAATTGTTCAGTTCTCATACATAAGCATATCCGAAGCTAGCCCCGAGAGACGCAACACCTAAGTGTTGCGTCTCTCGCTAATCCAAAGCATCACTGATTATGCCCCAGTGTTTAGTGTATCGGCCTTATTCCAAACAGGGCTAGGCTATTATTTTACCACACTGTGCCTTCTACTAATTATGGATGTTGCATATATGCGTAATAAGCACTCGTATATAACCTGACATGCTGTTTCTTTGTTATTCTGTGCCAAATCAATATTACCAATTATTACAATTTTCTAACATCCTGGATGTTTTACGTTAATAATAAATTACAATATAGAAGTGTACGGGCACACTACAACTGTTGCTACATGTAAACTGCAGTGATGCCACCTCGTGAATAAAACTAAAAAGTACCTGTACCCATGGCAAAGTACCTGTACCTGTACCCAAAGGTCAGCAGGTCAGCGATCCCTGACCTGCTGACATTTGCCTGTACCTAGGTACTCTGTGAATACACGTACCTGTACCTGTACATAGGTAAAGTCCCCTGTACCTGACCCCAACCCTGGCAAAATCGTGTTAACAGTGTAGTCTAGTTTGATGTATTGATGGCGGTGAACCTTCATTTTCATTAATTTTTTTTTTAATTCACCATAGTCATAGACCCTAATATAAATTTTGCATGAATAATATATTTATTGAATTTGAACGGGCGCTGACAGGGCTGTGGCTCCAGCGTGTGGGCTATGTGTGTGGGCTATAATACCTTAATACATGTGAGTCCATTGGATTGTAATTAGTTGTGTGAGACCTCAGCCTCAGCCCCAGCCCAGGCTCAGTCAAGGCTTAAATGGTTGAGCGATAATATAAGAATATGATTAATTCTCTTAAAAGTCTTTGTTCTAATGTTTTATAAAAAAGGTAAAATGAAGACACAAAACAGACGTTACTTTCAAACACTTATTGACTATTTTAGCATTGATTTTAGCCTGTCTGTTTTGAGCAATTACAGGTCTGCGTCCAACGCCTTTCTTTTATTTGTTGACATAAAGTTACGAGAAATGTCAATTGGCGGACAGTGTCCAAATTAATTAATTGAAGCTGTAACGTGTTATCAATTATCGACATGCCATTATAGGCCTATGTATCTTTATTTATTTCAGTGGCATACATAATACAATGTCCAGCCAAAAATGGCTTACAAGTGACTCTAAATACAAAAATACATCTGCGGGTGTTGGTGACAGTGTGGCCCGACAAGCACGAGATGTCCGGTCGACCCTGACTTAATGCTGGCCCAACTTCTACGACGTTGACCCACCACCGAACCAGCCCCGACCAAACACCCCTGCCTGAAGGGAAAAGCGGCTCAGATTTACATAATCATCCACACTGAGGTGGGACCATCTAATGACCACCAGCTCAGTGTAGATGACCTAATAAATCTGTTTACATATTTCAATGATTATATGTCAATTTTAATAATTACAATAATTATAAACACTATTGTCATAAATGCATGATATCTATCTCAAAACAACACGAATAATTCATAATCGGAATAATTTCGATTTTCTCTCTTTCCTACACTGCTCACCCTAGACACTGCTATTTCGCATGTTAAAATGTGCAGATGATTGACGTCATATCTCCCCCGCTCTCAATTTCAAGTATTGTAGTAAGCTTGTGATTGGCCGGCTGTCTTGCTAAAAGTACCCTAAAATTCTAGGCTTTTATGTATGTTCAAAATTTTAAATGAGTTAGTTGAAATTCCTATCAATGACCGTTTAATCCCAGCAGATAGAAGAACACGTGGTGGGCACAATCAGGCTTATAAACACATCAGAGCTAACACCACACTGGGACAAAATTCTTTTTGGCATCGAACTATCCCTGATTGGAATTCTCTTCCGGCAGCTGCCACAGAATCGAAAACTGTGGCAGCATTCAAGAGTCAGCTGGTCGACTAGATCTGCCAGCCTCTTCCCCCCCCCCCCTCCAGACTGATACTCCACAATGGAGGGCTGCTGGAGTAATTACTCAAAGTCAAAGTCAAGGCTGGCGAGAATATTATGGTGTGGGAGGGGTGGGTGTAGACGACACCTGTGTGGAGCCCAGCAAACGCGAGGATTTGACCCAATGCTGTTTCAATATTGGCCCACCGCCAACGGCGCTGGACCAACATTGAAACAACATTGGGTCAAGTCCTCGTGTTTGCTGGGAGAGCTGTCCGCATTTTGATACACGCGTGCCGTCTGTGTCTGGTTGGAACAGGCTGCACAATGCTCTGTGTATCTCTTTCCATGCAGCCTCCAAAAATTTTGACAGAGGTTTCCAAAAATGTATAGGCCTAACTAAAAATGAAAATTTGTCACCATTATTCAGTTCCAAAAAAATGTGATTGTTTTCAGTCACAGTTTGAAAAAGCGTTGTTCTAAACGTGTCATATAGGGAACATATAAATACTAAGTGAATTTCGTCTTCTGTTTCAGAAAGGTCACACATATTACATAAACGTTCTTCAACTCGTAAACTTCCAAATGTTTTTGTTACAGGATCTCGTATTCTTTTATAACGTCCAGTTTCTAAAGCTATAGGTAAAATTCCTGTGATCAATTGAATTAATAAACTTCTTCTTAGTTTTAAAATATATTGTTTAACATGGCTAGAAACAATTAGTGTGGTAATGCATAAGAGGGCTTCTGCGTCGATGATTAAAAACCTTCAAAAATAACGTTAGTTTGTCGTTTGCAACACTTAAAAAGGCTGCAAACCAGAAACCTTAAATTTCGATAAGTGTTTTAGCATAGATAGGCCTAGCCGTGGACCAGGCTACTCGCTCCCCTTACTTAAGCTTACTTAAGGCCTGTCAGCGCTATGGCAAACCGTGCATCATTAAATTACATTGTCGATTGGTAAACTAATTAATTTTCCTAGTAGGGGAGAGTGGGGCACCTTGAGCCACTTTTTCTATTCCCCCCTCCCCCCCCCCACTCCCAAGTCAGAAAGGAACTGAATTATTTTTTGTATGGCAAATGACAGCTGTAGAAAAAGATAAGTTCCTGGCATAAAATAACTTGGACTTAATTTCTCATTTGAGATAAAAATTACATTTCAATTATTTTTTTTCATAGGTTCAACCAGCCCCACCTACGGGGCACTTTGAACCATGAGTCGGGGTACCTTGTACCACGATAAAAAATAAAATAATGGTTTTAAAATGACATATAAGCAGCACTATTTTCATCTGTGATGGCCTAGTTATACATGATTTGTGTTTGTACAACACACAACTTTTATTGAAAAATCAAGTGGCTCAACGTGCCCCTATGTTCAAGGTGCCCCACTCCTAAATTTTATATTGAACTATGGTTCAACGTGGCCCACTTTGCATGGTTCAACGTGCCCCATCAAAATTCCTCAAGATAAAATGGCTGCCAATTTTTTTCTTGCCAAAACAAATGTGAAATAGTAGTTCTTATTCAAAATTGGCCTTGAAAGGGTTTCCCTGAAACGACAATTGTTATTTAATACTACGTTTCAATAAGGATTATAAGAAATTAAAATCACCCCGTAAAATTCACTTTCTTGTTGATAATTTTTAAAAAGAGCAGAAAATTTGATGAGGTGATCTAATGTGCCCTTTAATTTTTGGTTCGTTCACACACCACCAAGTGGTCATATTGACACGATATCTAGCGATTGTGACTTAAACAAACAGAGGAAAGTCAAGTGGTTCAACGTGCCCCTATGATCAACGTGCCCCTATGGTCAACGTGCCTCACTCTCCCCTAGTAGTAGTAAATCATTGTTTTACGTCACTTTTCGGCACAAAAGGTCTTTTAAGTGACATTGTAATACGATAAAAACGTTGTAGTCAATTGACGAGATGAAATGATGTAGGGGCCCACAGATGATGATGTGCATGAGGGTGGGAGTGATAGGGCATGGTGGGTTATTGAGAGCGTTTTCCTTCGCTCGCCCAATAAGGGGTTCTGGGCATGTCTGGGGGATCTACCCCAAGACATGCCCAGACGGCCGGAGACTTGGGTTTTGCTGCGCAATTTAATGCTGAAACACTGTGGCATTTCGCGCAGCTCTGCTATCCTTGGGTCGGATAGTCCCCAGAGTAACAATAGGAAGGATAACTCCCTCTGGGTAGCTCCATTCATCCCACGTGAGAGACCTAAAGTCAAACACGCTATTGCCGGTTATTTAAGGCTACCACAGCCTACATCAGCGCCAGCACTGATGCGGGTGCTGCATTGGCTCTGCTGTTGAGCGGAGGAACCAGGGTACGCCACTGGCAATCCACCCGAAGATTATGGCCAGATACGAGGAGGCTGCAGCTGCCCTTGGATGATTACTGTAGACTAGTGCTTCCGTACAATGCCGTACACAGCATTCAACAGACGAAACAGATCCCTAATAACCCTCCCAGGATGAGGGCAAAAAGTAGGCCCCTACTACTACTAGCAATCATCCCAGTACCCCGCTTAATTGTCCTGCCGCCATGTTGGCTGACTGTACAACCCTACCACCGATCCTCGAGTCTATCTTGATCTCCGTCTGGGCAACGGTTAATAATAATAAATCATCATTGAATTCATAATTCTTTCCTTTCAATTATTGCCTCAATCAAACATATAAAGGCTGCTGTGCATAATATCTCGGATAAGACGCGATGGCTTAGCCTCGTGGCTTATTCTGAGGGTGCACATGGGTCCTGAAAATGATGGATTATTCCCAGCCCACTTCTTACCCTTTTATTGGCCTCGCTATTCACTTCTTATAAGAAAAAATAATACAAATATAGATAAAAATTGATAAAAAATTTTAGGTTCGTTTTTTACACTACTTATAAGCTGAAATCCTCGATGTTCAGACCCTAAGAACAAGCGATTCGCCGTTCGTTTGAATTACTTTTTAACCCATGTGCACCCTCTATTCTGCCCGAGCAGAACGACACGTCCGTCTGCTGAGCGATCTGCTGTGTGAGTGAGTGCGGGGCGGTCAAAATATGCGGCAAAGACAGCGTGGGTGAGGCCCGACGGGAAAACATAATTGGACAATTGCACAATCTCGTCTGGTCTCACAGGCCGAAAGGAAGCCGGTCGCTGATCCCCACAACATCTCATAATTTTACCAGCTACTTAACAATTCTTAAATATCTTGTGCATAATTGTGTATTTGTTCAATCTCGTTCGCAGTATACAATATTATTTACAGTGTTGTATTTTAATCGCAAAACTCGCTTACAGAATTGTAATAGCTAGCTTATTATCTGTCAAAACACCCCACACGTTGCTTCCATAACACAGAATTGGCATAAATATCTTGCCAAAAAGAGCACATTAGGCCCCTATTTATCATACGGTACATTATGAAATTTATTAGTGCAAATACACATTTCAGTGTTTGGCCTGCTAATTTTGTTTTGGGTTCTGAAAAAGCTCCCAGGTATGTAAAATGTTTCACAACTTCTAGTTCTTTCCCGTCATAATATTATTTACATTTCACTGAAAGCCAGCTACCACCTTTTCCAAATCGAACAATCTTTGTTTTATATGTATGTAAAGTTTTGTTCTATTATGTACAGTATTCATGTTTTAACCTAGCTGTAGTTTTTCTCTACACTCTGACAGTATTACTGTATTATCAGCATACAAAAGTACTTGCATTCACTGTAAGGCCCATAATGCTAACCTCAAATCTGAGTGTAATTTAGATATTATTCAAATAAATAGTAAATAAAAATGGTGGAAGACATTCTCCTTGCCGCACCCCCAATAAAAAAAGATTAATTGGTCTGTGTTTTCTGCACATACTTGGATATGAGATTTGACAATATTTCAATCATTTGAATGGCATCAACTATTGGTCCTCTGGTACCAAGTGTGAGTAATGTATGCAAAGAAGCATTTTCTACCTATAGGCTATAGTCAAAGGCTTTTCGAAAGTCACTAGATGTGCAGGATAACTTTTTACCATAGTTTAATAACTGTGATACACATGTAACTCCATCCAAATTAAAATTATGATCCACTGAGCTGTGTTGTACGAAAACCAGCTTGAGCTTCAATATACATAAGCAGCATCCCCAAAAGAAAGTACATGTATATAATCTAATTCTCTGTTAAAAAGTTTTCCAAACAAGATGTGTTCACGATTTCCCCATGCATGCACCCGGCTTGCTGGTTTCTACATTGGGCCTTTGATGACGTTCCCGGCGTATGCTTGTGGCCTGCTTCGATGGAGAAAATCAAACACTGTTTCAATTGTTGAACCCCCCCCCCCCCCCTCCCCCACACACACTTTAAGTTGAGAGGTTGAGGTACTCACAGCACCGTTAGATAGAAATTTCAGTACCGGTATGTGAGTTTGTCAAACACATTTAAAGTTGTTGTAATTAGAACTGTACCGTCTGCACAATGACACGCATTGTGAGTGATGAATAAAAGGATCAACATTATACTTCACTAGTTTGTAACAAAACATGCAGGGATAGCCTACGTGTCTAACAGATATGCAGTTTACCTACATTGTCAGAACAAAACTTAAAGAAGCACTAATCTATGTGAACATTTCTGCAAAAATATATTTTAACATGGAAAGGCTTAAAACGAAGAAAATCTCAAAGGCACAACTTGGTACATCCAAGAATATTAAAATTGCCCCATGGCAGAAGTCCAGGCAGACCCAGTACGTACAATTTTCAGTGGACATGGTCCGACCAAGAAAGCATAGCGCCTAATGAGTAAACTGGAAAGCTATGCAGGTGCACAATCCAGGGCACTGGAATGGATTTCATGTTTGTCTAGGTTACTATTATATAGACGTCAACGAGTTATCAGTGGTTATGGTAAATGGATCTGCATCAGAGTGGCACCCAAAGGGAGCCTCATATTGTTTGCAAAATAGAAATGACCTTTCAAAAGGTTTTAGCAGATTATGAATACTGAGGTACCAGACAGATCGAGGACAAGGACATGACGGTGAAGAAATATTGGCAATGTCATAGCTGCAGGAGATGATGAGACGCTGAAAAACATTAAAACAGATAACATTCAGTCAAAATCACCAAGTGTGTAGGCCTACACAGTACCAGTGCATCCTACAGGCATACTCTTTACTTTGTGGTATCCACAAGCAGTGTGCTATCAAGACATTGTAAATGACTAAATGGTAGGCCTACAACGAAGAGTCAACAGGACACATAGTCTGCTCATTGTCTTTTCTCATTTACAAGCAGTTACACAACATTTCTGTAATTTTACAACATTACCAATAAAAAATCATATTTTTAGTAACACAACAGTCTATAGAATTACACAGTGTGTTGACCAGTATCCCCTGAGATATCACTGCAACATATTTAACAATGATGTTGAATTAAAAATTACGCGCATGACGCCGCACATAAAATCCAAAAGATAGTGTAAAAAATATTATAATACAATTAAAAACTATAATAAAATAAACAATTATATATCAGTGTTGTCAATTAGACATGGAACACCAGGCACATTTTCCATCAAATTATCCTATAAAAAATCCGAGCAAACTTTTTTTTAATAAAATAACGTTAGTGCACGGAGTATATTCATGAAAACAACTGGATATAGTGTTTCAACCACGTGAAAAGTGGCTAAGCTCCAAATTTACAGCTTGTATGTACATACTGCATTTTAACGTAGGCCTATATTATTGCGCATGTTATGAACATATTATAGTCACATGTATATTCAAATTAATTGTATATTATTATTTAAAGATCCATCTATTCGCAGCTTTATATATTTAAATTGTCTCAACGCCTTTATTGCATTCCCTAGAGGTTCGTTTTCTTCCCACAAATTTGGGATTGATTTATATTAATGACAAGTCATTATTATCTCTGAAACTCAAGCCATCAGTCTACATTAACGGATGTTTTCTATGGCCGCATTTTTGCGATGATTTTCACTACAAAATATTGATTAAAATTCATCAAACGTTCATCATAACAGGTATGGTTTTCAACCCTTGAAGCGCTGAAATATTTTTATATAAACCAAGAGACCAAATGTTTTTTTCGATTTTAAATCAGCATAAATGTCTTAGTTAGCTCCTTCGGCTTCATTTAAATACCTAGATGTTATGGGTCTACGGCCGCTCTCTTTCAGCGCGGGATCGACTTTAGACGTAATCTGAATCTGACGTCTATAGACGTCAGATTCTGACGTCTAAAGTCGATTTCCGCACTGAAATGGTTAAGGGTAGGACTACGTTTTATTTACTTTCAAACTAGTAATTGTGTCAGGAATATGCCAAACTTCGATTAAATGAATTATGTTACAGAGTTATGCAACAATCTAAGAGTGGATGACGTCATTCACTCTTGACGTGTTTTATAAAATAAGGGTGAGCTACTACATATTATTATCATGATTATGAGAACACACAGTTTTACAATGCTTATAATTAATTAAGAGTTACTAAGTTATATTTTTACAACGTAAGATATAATACTTGTTGTTGTCCTGGTCTAACATTGTATATATTTGCTATCAATAAGTAATGCAAAAAACAGCGAGGATCACATAATTATTTTCATAAAAGCTTACATAATAGTTATTGTCATATTGTCATTGTCATAATCATTATCATTATTGTCATTACAATTTTTGTCAGAGCAGTAATTTTTAGGTTTAGTTTGCCGTTGTGACAGCACCTCTAACCCAGCTGACCCAACATTAAATCAGCATTGATGATTGTGCCAACGACTCGTGTTTGCTGGGCTCAAAACACGATATACATTCCCCCAGTAGTCAACGGATGTCGGGCCAGCGTCGGAAACGGAGGCCCAACATCGAACCAACATTATCGCGCTAGGCAGTAGTCTAATATTCTGGCACATAGTGGTAAACCAATCTTGGTTTATTGTTGAGCCAGCGCCGCAGACGATGGACCAGCATTGAAGCAGGATTGGATCAATGTTTGGTGTTTGCTGGAACGATATTATATACCTGCAGACCCATACAGCTAGACATGTCACTGCCATATATTAAAAAAAACTTTAAAAAATACTGTATTATACTTTTATATATTTTGCAACCCTTATCATAAATTTAGCTATACAGATACATACGAACCCTTTAAGCGCTAAGCACGACTATAATCGTTTTTAATCTGTTTTATTAGCAGGATAAATAGTGCACAGTTTTGGGAAATTAAATGAGTGCTTAAACATCAGGATTTGCAAATGTTTGATCTTAAATTAGGCAAATATGAGTAATTTTCAATCACTTAGAGTTGTGGGTCGCGGTGGCGAGACACGACTTCAAGTGGGTGAAAATTTAAATAAGATAACTTGGCGCTTTAAGGGTTAAATGTTTACTAGACCATCGTCCTGCTTTGAACGTATATATTATATTTTAATAATTTAAAATCAAACAAAATGACACTGAGAATGATTAAATATTTTGTGGTAAATTCTCAGTAGTGAAAATAAATAATTTTGGGAGCAGTTAAGTATTAATGCCGAACGAATAGAAACTTGATTAAATTCAAATTAGCTCCCACGTACTGCGTCACTAGACATGCTACTGATTTATGTATGTTTTACATCACGTTGAGTTGCAAGAAAAAGAAAAAAAATGCACGCCTATGTTTCTACGCAGATATTACATCGTTATCGGGATGTAACGCTATAGAACACTCTGGTCCAATCTCAGTCAAACAGGTGGTCCAATCGTGGATTTACTATGGTAGTTATATCATACCAGCTGCCTACCTAGACATGTGAAAAAATGTCAAACTTGAATTATCACTCATAACAGACAAGTGTCTGTAAGTTTCGTGTCCAAAATTTCTATGTGAGGAAAGGAAAATGGCAACGATGATATATAGGCCATAATGATGACCCTCTATGCATAACTCTCCTCTATATATACTGGTATGTCAACAGTCGATGTTTTTTTTTTAAATATTATCATCTCAGTTCCCTCTCAAATATCAATGGCTAAAAATGGATATTTAATTATGGCTCAGTATATATGTGGGGATAACGTCTCACCCGTTCGGGACTGCTCGGTTTTCCGACCATTGACAAGTGGCCGGGCGCGCGTAGCCTCGTTCTGATCAGCCTCTGCCGCCAATCGAGCGCGCTTCCAGCCGAGCGCGGTTTCACTCATCTCGTTGCCAGTGAAGCAGACGGACGCTCCGTCTCGAGCACAGGGCCACGCCGCATGGCGTTAGATCGTCGTACTCCGCTTGGGGACTGTGTGCATTATATGAATGTCAGACTACAATAAAGTGAGAAATAACCGAAGAATGAATTAATAGGAGTTGTTTATTCCCGATGGAAGAGTTGTTGGAAATGTGGTGGAACAAAGCACTTCAACATACCAATATTGGCGACTCGATCGTTCCTCAACATACCCATATATATACCATGTTTTCCTGTAGTTTACATAACCCTTACAACGCTGAAATAATTTCATGTAAACTATAGAGACCAGGGCCCGTATTCTTGTGCAAGTTACGATATATCGTAGGCTTCTGATTGGTTGAGATGGCCATCTCGACCAATCAGAAGCCTGCGATATATCGTAACTTGTACGAGAATACGGCCCCAGATGAGTACTTTACCCTTACAACGCTGAAATAATTTTGTATAAACTAAGAAGAACAAAGCTTTTTTTCAATTTGAAATCAGCATAAATGTCTTAGTTGGCTCTTTCCGCTTCATTTGAATACCTAATATGTTATGGGTCTACGCCCATTATGAAGATTTTAATTCGTTCAGTGCGGGTACCGTCTTTAGACGTCAGAATCTGACATCTAGACGTCAGATTCTGACGTCTATAGAGGATCCCTGTGCTGAAAGGGTTAATAATGGGTAGGGAGCGTGGGGCATGGCACGTTGGGCTTGACTTAGCTTCGGAGGATGAAAGGTTGATGTGGGTAATTTATCCAGGATATTGACGACGCCAATAACGACGTTTTTGTTTTATTCATTGCCTGTCTTCATTTATATATAAATATATACACACAATGATTATCACTTAGATGTATCGCTCATGCGCCATTTAGAGATGGGCATCTATGACATTTGTGTGGTGGTGGCTGCTGCTATCTGCGCTAATATCACATCAACACTTATTGTCCTGAATTCTTTACTTCTCGTGGAATACAGAAATGTGTTCGGAGTAAACACATCTTCGGCGTCGTGGGCCGGATCAATTTTCAGCGCCACCAGCTTCCTTTTTGGTGAGTTAACCCTTAAGCCTGAGTTTGCCATAGTCATCTTCATCCTCTACAAAGAAAATTGTCATGTATTGGTAAACCAGTTTCATGGACATTTTCATTCTAAAACCCTGGGTTGTAGGAAAATTTAATCTGTTTTCAGGGATGTAAAATGATGCTTTAATGCATCGTGAGAGCTTAAAGGGTTAAACGTTTGTTTGTTCTTGATATTGTCATACAATATGATGAATTCTAGATTTTGACTATGATTAACCGTTAAAGCGCTAAAATATTTTTTTACTATAGAGTCTAAACCAAGATACCTTATTTTTTTCAATTTGAAATCATAATAAGTATCTTAGTTATAGCTCTTTCTGCTTCATTTGAATAGCTGTGTCACGGGTCTACGACCATTACAAATATTACTATTCTCTCAGTGCGGGGATCGACTTTAGACTTTAGACGTCAGTATCTGGGAGTAATGTATCTTGAACAGTTTTTGTGATCCACAGTTTTTGTGATCCACCAGTAATTATAATAGTAGTTTGAAATGGAATTGTTAAAAATCTTAAAAATGCAGATATATCACATCATCAACATAATATTCAATTCAAATTATGCAGACACGTTTTTAAACTTTACAACTTATTTACTTTACTGTCCGCTAGTTGAGTACATTTTTGTTTTGCTTATTTTATTTGTATGATAATGATACATTAACCCTTTAATCGCTAAGCACGACTATGGTCGTTTCAAACCCGTTTTATCAGCCGATTAAATCACTGTCATTGGAAATGAATTTTTTGTCCAAACATTAGGATTGTAAATGCTTGGCATCAAATTAAACACATCTCGGTAATTTCCAGCCACTTGAAGTTGTGGGTCGCGGTAGTTGGAATAACTGACACAATGTAACAGAAAATATTGCATATGTGTCAAATCCATTCAGAAGATGATTGCTCCATAGACAAGTTTAATAGAACCAGGCAACATGTCGATTTAATGTTGAACCACCTTCTACGACGTTTTCCCAGCATTAGGCCAATATTGCTAGACCTCACTTTAATCTTGCTATGTTCACTATGTAAGCTCTTTGTCGTAACCCATTGCTGCAACACCACCATTACAATTGTCTCAAACATCCATCCGTATCTCCAACACGTGTGATTCAGTAGCTAATATGCTTTCAAGATGATGCGGGTTCAACGTCATTCTCATCGGAATCATCATAAAAATCGTTCTTCTCTTCATATCAGTCAACATTTGATGTACTGCCTCATAGCAGGCAATTATTGTATTTCTGCTGTTATATGGTTGTCTGATTTTATTCGCAAACATCCTCCGTAAGGTAGTGGCTTTATATTCTGATTTTGTTTTCAATTATAGCCGAGCTAGTATGTTAAATGTAAGTCATTAAACATGTTAACCACGCTAAGGAATATAAAAGACACTCGAATAAACGAAAGATTCCGACAACGAAAGATTCCGTACTATCTGCTCTATAATGTCATATCGAGACTTCCCCTATCTGGAAGGTCCCCTTTATTTATAGATATTATAACAGAGCTGATCGATAATTTGAAAAGGCTATATGTCGCCACTAGCTTGTCATATTATTTGCCTGTACATTACCCTTTATCCTGTCAAGTTAATTTATTTAAATTTTCAACCGCGATCTACAACCTCAAGTTGTTGAAAAGTACCCATGTTTGTTTAATGTGAGACAAAATATTTATTATGCTATTGTACATTCAGATTACCGAAGTGGACTTTAGTGGCGAAAGGGTAAAATATACACGTATTGAGCATGATAAGGACAGCCATAAAAAGCTACATAAAAACCATAGTCATAATATCATTATTGACACTAGTGACTTATGGAATTATGGTAATTATGAATTAGAGGCTGTTACGCGGAATAGACCTAACGTGCAAGATGTTCTTCAAAAATAAATTATTTGTATGATCACATGTATTTTAAAAAAGTAGGGCAATCCTGATGATATTTTCCATAAAGCTAATGATGATGTCTATGAGTGTATGAGAAAACAAAGGTCCACAACAATGATCTGCTCAATATCCCTGACATAGAGCTTATTACATTACACCAGACGAAGTCCATGGAAAACATCTTGAAAAGGATATTTTCATGCATGCATGTGAGATTTTAACAAATAAGCTCACTTTAATGTTTAACATTATTTTTCAAAGTGATCATTTCGATATGTGGACTCATGGCTTTGCTATACCCTTTTATATGAATAGTACATTTCGGAAGTGGATAATTATTGCGGAATTGCATTACGTAATGATACTATAATTATAGCTCATGGGTTTATTAAAGATATACTCAAAAGTGGTACTAAACTGTATGATGCTTTAGTAAATATAACCAAGACATTTTATTAGATCACATGTGGTTGAAACTTTATCGTATGGAATCCGTGGTTAAATATATAGAGCAGGATGTATAGTTAAATTAAATCACAAGTGAGATATGCAGGACAAGTGTCGAATAAATTTAACAGCTTGCTCGGTGTGCATCAAGGGGAGTGTTAGTCACCATTTGTATTTAGTATTTGCTTGAATGACGTAATGGTGTGGAGGTGAATTTTGCAACTCTCTCGCTGTGGTCACAACACACTTGCCATATTTATATGTTTTTATTGTTTGAAGTAAAAATATTCTCTAAAGATTTGTCGTAAGTGCAACCACACGCTACTGCATATACACGTATTTGTTATTGTACTATTTATGCACAAAAACTGTACAATATTTTATTGCTCAATAAATATGTTGTTAATGGCCCCATTCCATATTAACGGTTTCTTCATAGGCAGCAAACACAAAACATTTGCATGACATTTGTACAACGTCGGCCCAACGTCTTCGACGTTGATCCAACATTGTATAAATGTTATACAAATGTTATGTGTTTACTAGGTACAGATTGTCCCACAACCAAACATGTATAATTAGTTTGAGTCAGCTGCGCTACCAGTTGGCGATGGTATACTCATGTTTATAGTGCAAATAAACTACTCATCATGCTCATGGGATCATTCTGTCAATACTAATATTTTTAATATTCATTTTTACAGGACTGTTTTATTCTGATTAATATGAAAATCGCGTCAGTAATAATTATTGACAGAATAGTCCTCTCGATACTGACAGGTAACTAATGTGACGATTACCCATCAAACACAAAACATTTGTACAACATTTGCACAATGGCGGCCCAACGTCTTAAACGCTGTCCAACATTGTACAAATGTTATACAAATGGTTTGTGTTTACTGGGTATGTCAATAAAAATCCATGAAGCTCAAATAACAAGACTTTTATTGACCAATAGTTAGGATATTTTATGTAAGGGCCCATTAGGAATAGTTGATGATAGAACATTTCAATATTAATACAAGACCAGTGAAGTGCCAAAATCAGCTAAAAATTAAATTTAAATTGGTGTAGGCCTATAAGGACCCACTCACACCAGTCTACTGTCATACGCTGACCGTTGTACGCCCCCGGACATTTTTGCCGGAGCGCAGTGACATCGCAGAAAATGACGTTCTTATCGTGATCCAACTTCGAGATTCTATTGCTCAATGAATATGCTATGTGTACGCAGTGCATGCAGAGTACGTTTAGGCTAGTGTATAAGTTAAGACTAATGTACTAATCCTGGACTACGCTGCATAATATTTCGCGAGCAAGCAAAATAATTACTTCCTGAGCACAATGTCTAATTGTAGATCTGGTAATTTTCGCGTGTTGAGATTTTCGTCAATTTGTGATTTGGGAACTTTTTACGACGTCTAGAATTCACAAATTATTGATTTAGATGATAGGTAGCGCTCATAATAATAATTTTCGTGAGATTTTTAAATTCGCCAATTTGTCCTTGCGAAATTCGCAAAAATTAAAACCTCATGAATATTACCAGATCTACAGTATTTTATATTTCACTATTATGTGAATAAAATTGTTTTTTGTGTAATTGTCATGAGCGTGAAATAAATTCAGCGCGGCTTGTGCTTGTGTAAGTTGTCAAATGTAGCGCAATCTCTTGTGTCTTAAACTACCTGTGTTATTTGAATCGGCTGTGAGATGGCTGTTTGAGCTGGTTCCGGCCAATGTATCAAGGGAATATAACTAGAGACGGTGGATTCTGATGCTGATACTCATGTGTTGGCAGCTGACGAGCTGCCTCGCCCAACTTATACCAGTCTACTGAATATCTATCAAGGTAGCATTATTCGGCTGCGCGACGGCTATATGAGCTGACGTCAGTGTTGAATATCTATCTAGGTAGCATTTTTCGGCTGCACGACGCCTATATGAGTTGACATCAGCCGATGCATTCTAGGTTAATAATAATACTTTCATTTAGGGATGTATGTGTATGTGTATATGTTATAATTAAAAGTACTATATGGTTTTCACTACTCTGTATTTTCTAATCTTCTCTCAATCCCTGCTGTTCCTTTCTCCTTATTTCGTTGGCACGATATGTATAGGCCCACCGTCTACCATGCTGGCCCAGCAGTAAACTGATGTTGGGCAAACGTCCCTTGTTTGCTGTGTAGACGTGATTAACGCTTTAAGGGTTACCGTTCTTATTTTCACTGTATTTCAGATGTATCACATAATAATACATTTAACTGTTTAACCCTTTGACTTCCAGGCCGGGGTGCATGCCAGGATCCAGATATACTGGTGTAGGAGTTCTATTTTTCGTCATTTGAAGCTTCAAATGAAGAAAAAAATACATAGATGTAGTATATATTTGACGAAAATTTGTGTCATTTTATGGTTATGTTCATTGACGAATGACGACGGAAATTTCCGTCATGTATGGTAGTGAAAAGTTTAAGCTGCTATTTTTTCCAATACAGGGATTGTAGCAGGTAGCATGACTGATAGATTTGGCTTACGCCCTGTCACTCTTGTCAGTGGTGTGCTGATATCGTCGGGAATGATGGTTACGGCATTTGCCACCAATATTTATATCATCTACATTGCGTACGGCTTGATGTGTGGCAAGTACAATTACATAAATTTCTAGGAAAATAATTATAGTAAAGATTTGGTAATCGGATATCGATTAATTTCTTACGCCATAATTTTATTTGGCTTCTTACAACCCTCACAATTAATGATAAGTGCAAAAGCAAACACACGTTGACCTATGTTGGGGTAAGGTGTGGGCCACCGCCTGCGACGCTGATCCAGCGATAAACCAACATAAATTGAACACTTTTTACCCCTTGGTCCGTTGGGCCCGAAGAAGTATTGTCATCCCCTTCATGCGACGCTGTCGCCGCCGCCGCAAGCAATCTTTTGGCTACTACACCAACATATTTAGATTATTTTTTTTTAAAGAATTCCCTTGAAACCTGGTATATAGGTTTTTGTGGTCTGCTAGTCTTTTGGCATTGTCCGTTTTCGTGTGCGACCGAAAACGAGGCTATGGCGGCCATTTTAATTTGTTAATTTAAAAACTCCTTCTTAACGCGATAATTTGATAAATAATTATTGGATCTCTCCATTTTCTTACGTGACGTTACTCATGAGTATGAAGATCACCTGATTAGATTTTCAGCTTTCCACCGATAATCAAAATGGCCGCCACCTGGCGACTATTTTCGCCTTAATATTTTTTTCAGAATTCCTTTGAAACCTGGTACATGTATATATAGGTTTTCGGGGTCTGCGAGTCTATTGCAATTGTCCGTTTTCATGTGATATCGAAAACGAGGTTACGGTAGCTATTTAATTTATCAATTTTAATATATTGTTATTATTTTCCGTTAAATGCCTTAAAACCTGACATATATAGTATAGGTTTGCAGCGTCTGCACGTCTATTGGCATTGTCCGTTTTTATGTGCGATCTTGATTTTATCATTGATCTTCTATTACTGGCATAACGTATTGGAACAGTTGTGTCAGAGTATAGTGGACATTTAGAGTGACTGCATCAGCCGAGAGTTCTTTAGTGCTTGCACGGTATTTTTGTTTGTTGCGCTGGGAGATTTGTCAACAACTGATAATCATCGGCACACTGCAGTTACAATAACTTAAATTAAGAACTCATGATGTCAGGCTGATGATACTCATTGTTTTTATCTTGATATTCTATATTATTAATTAACTGTTGGTTGATAAAGAATGCTTGCTGATAAAGATATTTTAAAGATTTGTGTTGATGTCACGTTGGAAAAGTGATAAAAATAGTAATAACATGATTCGCCTGCATCACAAATCCAATTCAGCTGACATCCGATGATCGGCCGACGTATTTTTTCGCTCATCAGGCCGCAGCGTCCAGCCAATGATCGCATGACATCCCCCATGTCATCCGATCATCAGCTGGACGTTGTAGCCGGATAAGCGAAAAAATACGTCGGCGATCATCAGTCGGCGGCTGAATTGTATTTGTGAGACGCAGGCTCTATCCAGCAAACATGACACATCGGCCCAACGTTGGTTTACTGTTGGCCCAACGTCTACGACGCTGGCCCAACAGTAAACCAACGTTGGGCCGACGTGTCATGTTTGCTGGGTAATCGGGCGCTGTGGTGTTTTAGCGACCCTTTATCAATGTCTAACAGCACTAATTCATAGTCAACAGCAGCTGACTGTAACGGTCTGTTAGACATTGATGGCGGGCCGCGAAAACAGCACAACGCTCTACTCTTGTTATATTTCAGGTATTGGAGCCAGTGGTCTTCTGGTGAGTTTAACAGTTTCTATCCAGCTGCATTTCTCCAGTCATCGAGCGCTGGCAGCTAGTCTAGCCATGATGGGTGTCTCCGCAGCCGATTTTCTCACAGCCCCGCTGTTCCAGATTCTTGAACACCATTACGGATGGAGGGGTGTATGTATCATTTTCTCTGGATTTTCTCTTAACACATTGTTGTCTGGCCTTGTGTTTGCCAGAATCGACTATCTTTACAAAGTGTCCCCGATGACAAAAAAAGACGCGAAATGGACCTCTGTACAGACAATAGAATCCGCCGATTCTGACAATGATGGTTATTTCTCGGATGAAGAAAACGATAAAGTAGACACACACCTACTGGAGAATTATCAAAACGTGGAATCAGAATCACAAGAAGATAATAATAAGTCGCCATTACTGAGTGGATGCCTGCTTACAGATCCGGCTTTCCTGTTGCTTATCTTGAGTAGAGTGGCTAAGACACCAGGGATGACAATCATGCTCCAGCTGACTCCAGTAAGAGGGTATGCCCAGGGATTGGGCGCTAATAGTGTGGCTGGCCTGGTCTCTGCACTAGGCGTCATGACAACCTTATCACGTATATTCACGGGAGTCATGGCCAGTGTACAATGTGTCGATAGAACTTTCTATTACGCAATCAATTGTCTGGCATCTGGTTCCTTCATGTGTTTGTTTTCTATGCTTCCTGGATTTGGCAGCAATCTCATGTTGATCAGCGCCTATGGTCTTACTTCCGGTATGTAGAAAATGTTGCATGACTCCTTAATATTTTTCATTTATCATGTTTATCTAAAGCTAGTAAGTATTGCTGACGTAATTTCCAGTTCTAATGAATAAGAACATATTTTTTTTTAAAGTAGAGCGGTTGTAATCTAATTTTGCATTTGTGTATATTTTGTAAATTCCAATCAATATTTAAAAACGAAGTCAAAATTATCAGAATGGTACATGTATTCCACCACCTATGGCACATACTAATTGTTTGTAACATAATTTTTGATGAAGAATGATCCATAGAGCCTACAATAATATATTAAGCTGATTATTTCACCCTGTATTTTATTTTTGAATATCGAAATGGCGGCACATCAGATTTGATGCCCAAAATTGTTTTTTTTACAATACCAGGCATATATGATTAGCCAAATTGCACATTGCGATGGCGACACCTGATTTAATGCTCCAAGTTGTTAATTACTCGCGCCACATCCGATGTTATACTCCAGATTGCTAAATTGAGCTGATGTTACAATGTACAGTACTAACGATATCATCATCAGTAGGCCTATGGACAAGGGTGAAGTTACAGCTCTGACACTTCTTGACTTGTCGGCTGCTTTCGACACCATTGACATTGCTATATTCACAAATAGACTCTCCGCGCGATTGGTATGGAATATATGGAAAGGCTCAAATTTAATTTTCTTCTTATTTGAAAAATAGGCACCAATCCGTAAAAAATAATGACATTCTATCAGATAAAGTCACACTCTCATATGGAGTCCCACAGGGATCTGTGCCAGGACCACTGTTTTTTCCTTGTACACTACACCACGCAACGCTATTATCTCCAGTTTTGACAAAAAACACCATATTTATGCCTATGATACATGTCCTTATAAGTTTTAAACGCTAAGGAATATCTTAAGAAGTTGGAACATTGTGTAATGAGTGTGTCGGCTTGGATGACAGGGTTTAAGCTGAAGCTTAAAACTGCAAGACAGAATTTCTTCTCATTGGGTCAAAACCTCATCACCCTAACTCCTCAGTGGCCCGGCTCCCTGTTGACCGACCGACTTTGGCCTGGATTATGACACTTGATAATGCTAAGAATTTGTGCGCCGCCGAGCTCGGTCCTCTGAGGATTTAGACGCTGTAGAAGTTTTATTGATTGATTGATTGATTGATTGATTGATTGATTGATTGATTGATTGATTGATTGATTGATTGATTGATTGATTGATTGATTGATTAAATAATTGATTAGTTGATTGATTGATTGATTGATTGATTGATTGATTGATTGATTGATTGATTGATTGATTGATTGATTGATTGATTGATTGATTGATTGATTGATTGATTGATTGATTGATTGATTGATTGATTGATTGATTGATTGATTGATTGATTGATTGATTGATTGATTGATTGATTGATTGATTGATTGATTGATTGATTGATTGATTGATTGATTGATTGATTGATTGATTGATTGATTAAATGATTGATTAAATGATTGATTGATTGATTGATTGATTGATTGATTGATTGGTTGATTGATTGATTGATTGATTGATTGATTGATTGATTGATTGATTGATTGATTGATTGATTGATTGATTGATTGATTGATTGATTGATTGATTGATTGATTGATTGATTGATTGATTGATTGATTGATTGATTGATTGATTGATTGATTGATTGATTGATTGATTGATTGATTGATTGATTGATTGATTAAATGATTGATTGATTGATTGATTGATTGATTGATTAATTGATTGATTAGTTGATTGATTAGTTGATTGATTGATTGATTGATTGATTGATTGATTGATTGATTGATTGATTGATTGATTGATTGATTGATTGATTGATTGATTGATTGATTGATTGATTGATTGATTGATTGATTGATTGATTGATTGATTGATTGATTGATTGATTGATTGATTGATTGATTGATTGATTGATTGATTGATTGATTGATTGATTGATTGATTGATTGATTGATCGTACTTTCAAACTATATAATTATACAAAAGCATATGTCTACTGTCTAACTGTAATATATGTAGCTAAAATATCCTTTGAAGAGTGGGATATTGTCCGTGATCGTAAAGTACTGCTGCGAATAATAACAATTTTTCATCTTTTTCAGGTTGTCTTAATGTGTTATATTCCACAGTTGTGGTGGACATAGTTGGACCAGACATGGTGGCTAAGGCTGAGGGCTGGGCATTGACGCCGTGTGGAGTTATTCTGTTATTTATGTTGCCATTATCGGGTAAATTGATTCCTGCTCATTGCCGCAATTATATTGCCATGCAAAGCCAAAAGGCAGTATCTGCTTACATCTCAAGTAAGCAGATACTACCTTTTATCTTTGCAGAGCACAATAATACACCACAGCTTCACCACTCACACAGATTAACTGCTCCACTAATTTAAACTGAGAAACTTTTAAATAGAATCTCGATATAAATGTTGTTTGTGAACAGGTGCGAATGATGACACCCTTTAAACCTTTGAGCATCAATCACGACTATTAATGATTGTTATGTTAACATGTTAACCCTTTCGCCGCTAACCACGACTATAGTCGTTTTAAATCTGTGTCATTTGACGATCAGAGCAGTGTTATTGAGAATGAAATGTGTGTTTAAACATCAGGATTTGCAAATGATTAGTTTCAAATTAAACAAATATGAGTAATCTTTACCCACTTGAAGTTGTGGGTCGCGGTAGCGAGACACAACTTCAAGTAGGTAAAATTTAAATTCAACGCTTCAAAGGTTGACAAAAACCTATTAAAAGGCAATTTGCCAAAAATTAGTGAGATTTAAAAATGATTGGCTGTCATTTTGGCAAATTTGTATAATCATTCACTTGAAATGAAATGAATCGGGCTTTAGGCCACCTTTGTGCACATATAGGCTAAACTGGGCCAGGAAAACCTCTTGAGGATGGTGAGATGATTGAGATGACACTGTCCTCCAGACACAGGATTCGAAATTCGAACCCTGGCGGTCTGAGGCCGAGCACGCTAGCTCTCGGTCACGGAGGCTCCCCACAATATTGACTTTCACTCGTGGATGGGGAAGAAACATTTTTTGTTTCTTTCGAACCGCCGAGACCGGGAACCGAACCCCGAACTCTGGCGTGAAAGGCAGCGGTGCTAACCACTACCCTAGGGCCCCCGCCCTCATTCATTTGAGACTGTGGATCACTTCAGCGAGACACAACTTCAAGTGGACGAAAATTTCTATTAACCCTTAGAGCGCTAAGCACGACTATAATCGTTTTTAATCTGTTTTATTACCTGGTTAAATCACTGTCATAGAATGACATCAAGAGTTGCAAACTTTTGGTCTCAAATTAAACAAATATGGGTAATTTTCAGCCAATGTGTGTCGCGGTAGCGATATACACAACTGGATGGCATCATGCACAAGTGGGCTAACCCACATTAAAAAAACCACGAAAATAAATGTTTTTGATAGCAACAACTTGATCAATATACGAGTTTCACATTCAGGGTTAGATAATTTGGTCCCTGATTTTGTTACCTTTCTGTGTTATTTTGTATTTATTTGTTTTATCCTGTACTTCATGTTGCAACGCGATTTTTTATCAAAATCCTCAAAATGTGGGTTTGACCACTTGTGCATGATGCCATCCAACTTCAAGTGGGTGAAATTCAAATTATTTAAATCAGCGCTTAAAGAGTTTTTTCCTATTGTGGATAATAATAATATAACTAATTAATTATATTGTTTCAGGTTGGATCATTGATTCCACACAAAACTATAACATACCATTTTACATTGGAGGCGGATTTTTCTATCTTGCTGGATTTTTTGCATTGATGTTATTTCTAAAGCATTATCGTCATAAATAATGTACATTGTCAGAAAAAAAATCAGTTTGGCGATTTAGAATACACAGACCGTCTTGGCATGATCTCATCTGTTAATATAATGCATACATGTACATGTATGTATGTCATGGCTAGGTACACCACCTGCCATTGGTGGATCAACTTTATTTTTTGCATAAACATTTGCCTTGACCTAGATGGTGGCAAATGGACATTTAAATTTAACTAATTTAAATTAATCTACTATATTTCCCCTAATTAGGGCCCACAGACTGTCTCCACTACGCCGAAACGTGCCCAGCAAACACCATAGTGGGACGGAGTGAGCATATATTATTAGTTCTTAATACAGTTTTCAGTGGCGGATCCAGAGGGGACGCCATCCGGCGCCTCTCCCACCTCCCCGTCTACCCAACAAACATGAGATATTAATGGGCCAACATCGTAGACGGTGGACCATCATTAAAACAACATTGGTTCAATGTCTCGTGTTTCCTGGGCGGTGTCTCGAAAGCAAAAAAAACGAACATATTTGGACCGGAATATGCCCTAGAATGCACCATTTGAAGATTCATATTTCAAAAATTTCCGTGTAGCATCATGTTCCTGGACCATTCTAGACCATAGAAGCGGCTGGCTTTGCCAGCTGTGGTGTGTAATTTATAGTAAAAAATCCCCCCCCCCCCCCTCCCGCGAGTCAAATCCCGGATCTGCCGCTGGTTTTAACCCTTTTACCGCCGGTGTCGCATATATTCGGGTTTTCATTTTTTTATTAGCACATTAAGTACCACCTTTTAAACATGTGACAAAGATAAAATGTGACATCAATCAGCAATATTTGAAAACAGTTGACCTCCATTTTGCCAAATCTGAATAATTTTCACTCACTTGAAGTTGTGAATCGCGTCAGCGAGACAAAACTTCAAGTGGGTGAAAATTCAAATTGAATAATTTGGCGGTTAAAGAGTTAACCCTTAGAGCTCTGTGTGTCGATTTATTTATATTTCACTGTTTTGATTAGCAATTGTATAGACACTACTTAGGTTTTCAAAGTGAAATGTCTCTTAAATCTGCGTCACCGATATTTATTGTAACTTATTTTTTAAAATTCCTGGTGATCTCTAGTGAATTTCACGTGAGGAAAACATGTTATTCATACAGTTCTGAGCTAACATAACATAACATTTATTTGAGCTAGTTCTAGGGATTAACCCTTTAACCGCTCGTCCAGATTATATACAGTTTTCACTTTTTATCATCACATTAAGTGCCACCTTTTAAACACATGTTAAATATAAAAGGTGACATCAATCAGCAAGATTTGCAAATACTTCACCTCCACTTTGTCAAATCTGAATAATTCTCACTCACCTAAAGTTGTGGATCGCGTCAGCGAGACACAACTTCAAGTGGGTCAAAATTCTGATTAAAAAACGGTTAAAGGTTTAATTACGGTGGCAATGACCGGACTATGACCTAAGATGACCTAAGATGCCTTATTCAACTGACGTCAAGGGCATATTAAAGTTAAGGTACACAATGTTATACTCGATGACAATACGATGCAGCTACGGTGACCAAAAAATAAGCACCACACTCTTCAGAATGTGTTTTAGCATACAGGTGGCACCTATATGCCGTGCTGTCCATTGGAACAGGAGATGGAAGCTCTTACAGTATGTGCTGGTGATTAGTATGGTTTATGAAACAATTAAGTTCTGTATCGATCATCAGCTAGCATTAGTTTACAGTAAATAATCTTAACACCTGCAGCCAATCAAGAGTTTAATCCTTTCAGCGCGGGGACCGTCTTTAAACGTCAGATTATGACGTATAAAGAAATAAATAATATATTTATAATGGCCGTAGATCCATAACAAAGTTTTTCAAATCGGGAAGAATCGAAAAGAGCTGACGGAGACATTTATGACAATTTCAAATTGAAAAACCTTTGGCTTGCATAGTTTTTACAAAAATATTTGAGCGTTGTAAGGTTTAATTAAGGAAGGGATTATGCAAAATAATTGTCATTAACATCGAGAAGCTTGCCGATACGCCCCTTCTCTTTCTGGTAGGACGACGAACTCTAGACCGGCTTCAGATGGAGCAAGGTGCCACCTGGAATGGACATTAATGAGATAAGGTTTTTTTGAATCATTATGATGTGTGCGAACATAAAAATTCAGGTAAACGTGCATCTCCGGCTGCGTTTGGCTAAAATAGGCTAATATATTCAAAATGGCCGCCAAATTATAAAATTTGTGAAAAAATGATATATTAGCCAAAAACATTCATTGATATATGACTGAAGCCATAATATATCCTTGTCAAACTTGCGTCAACATGTTTTCATTATTACAGACCAAAAAAAAACAAAATGGCTGCTGAAATACGGACAAAATGGCGGCCAAAATGGCGGCCTAAATGGCTAAAATTGGAGGGAAAAATTGTGTACTTGTTATATTATGGCTGTCGGTAAGGTGTCACCCGGAAGGGGAATTTAGGCCACTATTATTCTCACATAGCTGGACTACTCAAATGCCAGAATCAACCTGTTGATGAGGTAACTGTCCCTGCTTTACTGAAATATGGCCAAAGATGTACATTATCTATGTGCGATTTTGAGAAATTGAGCGTATTACACATTTTCACCCACCGAGTAGTCAAATTTTGAGCTATATCAATATATTTAATATCAATAGAAAGCTACTGCCACAGGCGTTCACATGGAGTTAAAATATTTTGTGTCCGATGATTGACAAATGCACAAGAAAACTTTAAGTTGGTATTTAAACCCTTAATTTTACCTATTTTTCGAACTTTTTCAGTAAATAGTCAAAATACTTTTCTCTGAGCTGATTTTTGAGAGGTATAAATGTTTAGTTTTGATTCAAATATGTTCTAGAACTATTGTTTACTTCAAATAAACCCATTTGTGATAAAAAAAATTGAGTTATGTGAACATATTACACGCGTTTTGGGTTAGACATAAAAATTGGCGCGCTTTTCTTCAGGCTCAGGAAAATTGACTGTGGCTTCCATTTTTGCCCAGTGAGTAGACAAATTTTGAGCTATATCAATATATTTGATATCAATGCAAAGCTACTGGCACAAGCCTTCACATGGATGTAAAATATGTTGTGTTTCATCGTTGACAAATGCAAAAGAAAGCTTAAAGTTTGTATTTTAAGCCTTAATTTTACCTATTTTTAATACTTTTTTAGTAAATAGTCAAATACTTTTCTCTCAGCTAATTTTGGTATTGTATAAATGTTTAGTGTTGATTTAAACATGTTCTAGAACTATCATAGTAGTAGTAGTAGTAAATCATTGCTTTACGTCACTTTTAAGTGACATTGTAATACGATAAAAACGTTGTAGCCAATTGATGAGATGAAATGATGTACAGATGATGATGTGAGGGTTGGGGTGTTAGGGCATGGTGGGTTATTGAGAGCGTTTTCCTTCGCTCGCCCGATAAGGGGTTCTGGGCATGTCTAGGGGATCTCCCCCCAGACATGCCCAGACGGCCGGAGACTTGGGTTTCGCTGTAGAATTTAATGATGAAACACCGTGGCATTTCGCGCAGCTCCGCTATTCTCGGGTCGGATAGTCCCCAGAGTAACAATAGGAAGGATAATTCCCTCTGGGTAACTCTATTCATCCCACGTGAGAGACCTAATGTCAAACACGCTATTGTCGGTTATTTAAGGCTACCACGACCCCCATCAGCGCCAGCACTGATGCGGGTGCTGCATTGGCTCCGCTGTTGAGCGGAGGAACCAGGGTACGCCACTGGCAATCCGCCCGAAGATTATGGCCAGATGCGAGGAGGCTGCAGCTGCCCTTGGATGATTGCTGTAGACTAGTGCTTCCGTACAATGCCGTACACAGCATCCAACAGACGGAACAGATCCCTAATGACCCTCCCCAGATGGGGGCGAAAAGTACTACTACTAGCAATCATCCCAGTACCCCAGAACTATCATACACTTGAAATAAACATATTTGGAAGAAAAATAATGAGTTATGTGAGCATATTACATGTTTTTGTTTAGACGTAAAATTTGCTCGCTTTTCTTCAGGCTCGGGAAAATTGACCAGGGGCCTGTTTCACCAACTTTAATTGGACTTAAGTCAGTTGATTAAGTCAGTCTTAAGCTAACTGATTGTTTGAGACGTGATCACGTGTTGTTAGTTAAGACAATTTTTTTACTTAAGTCAGGCTGGTGAAACCGGGGCCATATCTCACATTATTGCCCACTGAGTAGTCAAATTTTGAGTTATATCAATATATTTAATACCAAAGAAATCTACTTGCTGCCAAACAAGAAAAAAGGCACCTTGAATCACAGTGGAGAACATCCAAGCTGACAGTCCATCGACAACTATACATAGAACAACGGCAGTTGGTGATGACGCTTTAAGAACCAAAATAATGGAATTCTATAGCAACCAAGCGAAGGAGAATCCTTCCAATACCAGGGTAATCTTTGGCACAGCCAATAAGCTTCTTCAAGGGAACATTGAAAAAAACACTGCCAAAAACAAATCAATCAGTGACTTGGCTGAAGAGTTCAGCTCCTTTTCTGCAAACAAGATCAGCACTATTCGCCAATGCCTTAGTAGTTCTCGTCAGGACACAGTTGATTCGCAACAGCGAATTTTGGTGTCGTCGATGAGGAAGAGGTACGAAAGATCATCAGCACATCCTTACCTAAGCTCTGCAGCCTGGATTCACTACCAACTTCTCTGCTTCGAGAAAATATTGACATTATTTTACCATCCACAAACAAAATCGTGAACAAGTCTAAAACATCTGGTTGTTTCCCTTCAAGCTATAGGACATCCCAAGTAACACATTTACTCAAGAAGAGCTCGCTGGATGCCGACACAAAGAAGAAATATCGGCCTGTATCGAACTTGCCATTCGTGTCCAAGATAGTCCAGAAAGTGGTGGTTTCGCGCCTTAACACACATATGGCTAAAAAACAATTTTTGGGCCGCCATTATCTTCTAGCAACCATAAGACGTTGGCCCAACGTTGGTTCACTGTTGGGTCAATGTCGTAGACGGTGGGCCAACGTTGGGCCAACGTCTCATGTTTGCTAGCTGCTTACCGAAAACATCAGTCCTGGGACTGCCCTTCTCAGAGTTCAAAATGACATACTGCAGGCCATACCGGTAGATAGGAATAAATGTGTGATGCTGCTGCTATTAGACCTTTCTGTCGCTTTTGAAACCATTGACCACGAAATCCTGCTAGAGCGTCTCAGGGTGAGGGGAGGTGTCTGTAGCACAGCCTTGGCATGGTTTAGGTCTTACTTGACTGGCAGGACACAGTCTGTGAGGATTCACAACACCACCTCAAAGCCGAGATTGCGTCATAGCAAGTATAGTGCGGCGGCATGGACTGATCGCTCACTTGTACGCGGACGACACTCAGCTATACATCGTGTTTCACCAGGATGATGCTGCAGAGACCATCAATCAAATCGAAGCCTGGAGATAAAGGTATGGATGACAATGAATTGGCTAAAATTGAATGATGAAAATACTATCTCGTTGCTGTCACCGGCACCTACAGTGGGACCTCTCTCTAACATCAGCGATATTATTATTGGTGACAACAACATCACTCCATCACCCTCAGCTCGCAACCTTGATGCAATTTTTGATGAAAATTTGACTATAGAGGCGCATGTCAACAGTGTTTGCCGGTCTTCTTTCTTCCACCTGCACAACATCAGCAGCATTGGAAGAGTGCTGGATATGAAGAGAGCTGTCATCATTGTCCAGGCCCTAGTCATGTCCCGATTCGACTACTGCAACTATCTGCTATGTGGACTCCCATCTATAGGCCTACTTATAAAGAGGTTGCAGGCGCTGCAAAATGCAGCAGCTAGAGTGATAGCTAAAGCCGACAGAAGGAACCATATCTCACCAATTCTTTGCAAACTTCATTGGCTACCGGCAGAATTGGGCATAAAGTATAAGATCCTGCTATTGACATATTGTGCTCTACATGACCTCGCCCCAACCTACAGCACAGAGCTGCTAGTGCCTTATACACCACCTATTAACAAGGAGGTTATATAGCACTCTGGGACAATTTGGAGAGCCAGATACGCATTTTTTCTCTCTCGAATGTTCAGCGCTCTGAACAGCTTCCAGCTGGATAGGCCTACATGTATGCGCTATATAAGATTAATATAAGATTTCATTCAATCATTTTATCATATCCACGTACCCCATCTATAGTAGGCCTACATAATGCATATGGTGGCCAAAATAAATTATGTTCGTGTTATCTGAGATAAAACAAAAAATTAAGAGAAGCATGACACGGTAAGAACCCACCATATTTTACAAATTAATATATATATACAATACACATGCAAGGAGGTTTATGCATTGTAAAAGTATATAGGCCCAATATACTCGTAGTTCAATCTTACTCACTAGATGGCCATTAGGGCATATTCTATCCATATTGGAAGGTCAAAAATTTAAAGGGACAGGCCCAGGCTAAAATCATCAAAAAATCGATGATTTTATTTTGGCTTATTGATATGACCATATAATGTAAGCATTCCATAGACTAAAACTGCAAAAGTTTTTTAATTTTTGTGCTGCGCACTTACCAGTTAGGCTATATATAGAAACGAAATTCCCGTATTTCTTATTTTTGACATGGCTGGCAATAATTAGAAATCTTCGTCTCTTTATCTCGCCTAACTGGTGAATGCGCAACACAAAAATTTAAAAGTTTTTGCAGTTCTAGTCTATGGACATGTTTACATCATATATGGTCATATTAATAAGCCAAAATAAAATCACCGATTTTTTATGATTTTAGCCTGGGCATGTCCCTTTAATGGATTGAAATGATATGTACTTAACCCCTTCACTTCTAGGAACAGGTGCATACCAGGATCCAGGGACAGGCGCTGATCCAGAGGGGGGGGGGCGCACGCCCACCCGTTTTTGCGTCAAATTCTTTAAAAAGTTCCCTAATTTGGCCTAAATATGCCCAAAAACTCGCCCCCGAGCCACCTGCGTCTCCTTCTTTTTGAAATCCTGGATCCGCCCCTGAGGGATACTAGTGTGCATTGATACATGCCGATTAGAATGTTAGAATGCCAATTTTAGGATAGCACTACGTATATGGCCTAGGTTTAAGGTCGTATTGGCCGTTTACATGTCAGTCTTGACATATTACCCATTTTTTTATTTAGTATATGTTTAGATACGCCGTTAGTCAGTTTATTTTGGGGTTGTCATGATTCCTTATATTTGAACAGTTAGGGTAGTTGTAACTGTCTGTGTGTGCACCGACGAACATCGACCGCGGCGAGATTCGAACCCGGTACCCTCGGGATTTATCAATCATGCTACCAAGGTTATTCTGGTGCTCATACTTTTAAAGTTGTCAACCGCCAGGTCACTGGACCAGTTGTTATCCGAAAGCTTGTCGACGATGGGTGAACAACCAGATAAAACTTGATATTTTATTGTAAACATGATGTGGGGAATTAATTTAGACAAGAGAATTGTTGTCTGTCATAAAGCTTATCTTATCAAGGTGTTGACTGAGTGAGGTCAGCAAGCGGTCAGTTAAAGGTCAACATCGGCCTCCTTATATATAGGCCTATGGCACATCCCCAAATGAGATATTTTAATCATCTACACAACAGAAAATAAACCAAACTTACAAAAATATTCAAACGTTTTTAATGTGCTGTATGTGCCTGTTCTGGCACATTCAGCACCTTGGTTGCAAGAGAAATATAACTATGCTGGCATGCAAAGCGAAAATGCAGTATCTCCTCACTTGTAAAGTAAACAGATGCTGACGTTTGGCTTTGCAGAACAGTATAGTTGAAGCAGAACAGCAGAGGAGAGGGTGCACCAGAAATAGTGTTAAGTGGCCGTTAATTGCTGGACGGAGAGATTATAGTGGGCTTACATCAATGACAATGACATCTGTGGTATTCCAACTATCACAAAGGAAACTATTATAACTAGTTGTTTTGCCGCTACCAAGGGGTTAACAGTATTAATTTACTTCATGCTATCCCTCAGTCATGATCCTAATTTTGTGCCAAGTTTGGGTTAGTGTATTACGTTATTATATCTAATCTGCATAAGGAGGCATTTTTGTTACGGCGAGGGGCCCTGCACATGGTGTAGCAAAAAGTAGTAGTTGATGCTATGCCCTGTCACGCCAGTTTCAGGTTTTAAAAAGCATGTTTCGTTTCCACCCAGATTTAATATTGCCTGCAGACGCCTGTGTGAACCAGAGGTGGCGTGCTCGACCTATAGTCGCTGGAGTTAGACTTTAAAAAACTGTGTATTGAGGGAAGTCACATCTGATTCATTTTAGCATCCTCAGGAATTTCACCTGGACCTGCTTAGAATGTATGTGAGCAAGGATGACGTAAAACATCATTCATTATTTTACATTAAATCTAACAGTATGACAAACCCGCTGCCGTCTGCCTTTTCATGCCATTTCATTCAACCGAATCTTCACTGCAATATTATATAACTTTCTATATGGTCAAAGAGAAAATAACCATACTTATTCACACAGACGTTTTGGTGACCTTTAAAATAGAACATTATATACGCTTCTGAATCGCCTGTCACCTTGGTGTGGAATATCGTGATCTGCCCCAATGTGTTTTGGTTTTAATCTAATAAAAACTATTCTCCTGACCTACGTGTTATATCATACGGTGTCCAGAAAGATTTAATACTTGGACGCGTGTTGTTCACTCTATGCACCACGCCTCTCGGTCAAATACACGGTCAAATCATGGTTTCAGTCACCAAATCTACGCTAACGACACACATAAAGATATTGGTATATATACCACTGTCTAGCAACTCGAATGATCTTGAATTTACAATATGTTTCACTGTAGATGACCATGTCTAAACTGAAGGTGAACCCTGGTAAAACATCATTTCGCATCATTAGATTTTAAAAATCGTATAAATTATATATGGCCTATTTTTTGCCAGGTCATGAAATGCTACCGCATAATTTAGGTGTCACATTGATTTTGATTTGAATTCCAATCAGGATATCTCTCATATTTATAGATTTTTTCAGCATTATTGACGCGTCATATTTGCATACATCTTCCCCATTGTAACTCTCGTCAATGCCATTTTTTTTTTTTGGGGGGGGGGGGGGGGTTAGTGTAGTAGCAACCCTTGTTTCAATAGATAGATAACTCCACTTTGAAAATCATCACACTGGATTGCAGCATTCTCGTACCTCACAGATCTCTTACATATGACAGTTATTTATCGGCAGCTAATTTGTTGCAAACAACTTTACATTCCTCGAGTAAAAATGAGAAATTGATAAGGTGTCTCCTCTGCTGTTGCACTAAACTATAAAATTATATTCCTTTCACAATCAAAACTGCTACAATCATGACATCTCTCCGACACTATTATTAAAACAAAATAATATATATACGGCCTAGCTTTTTCTCCCTAGAAACTCGGACTTGTGGGCATTTGTGTCCTGAGCATGACATTGATTATCAATTAGTCTAGATACACCTCTGAAGTCGGTTCTCTCGAGGAGTCAGGCGCGTTATTTTTTTTATAATTGATTGATTGATTGATTGATTGATTGATTGATTGATTGATTGATTGATTGATTGATTGATTGATTGATTGATTGATTGATTGATTGATTGATTGATTGATTGATTGATTGATTGATTGATTGATTGATTGATTGATTGATTGATTGATTGATTGATTGATTGATTGATTGATTGATTGATTGATTGATTGATTGATTGATTGATTGATTGATTGATTAATTGATTGATTGATTGATTGATTGATTGATTGATTGATTGATTGATTGATTGATTGATTGATTGATTGATTGATTGATTGATTGATTGATTGATTGATTGATTGATTGATTGATTGATTGATTGATTGAGTACCTATCACCCACTAGTTAATCCCAATTGTGTAATCGGCGCCGCCGAGTGACATCACACACTCATTAATAGACATTAAAGTCTGACATAAATATTCAGTAATAGTCACTCCGAGTATCAAGTGGCAATAATATATACCAATGATGAAACTTTCTTAGCAGATTCATGTGATAAATAAAAATAAACTAGAAAAATATTTAACAATAACACTTGTATTCCGCCCTGGAAAACTTCAATTAACTCTTCAAAGAAGAAAAAATAAATGGCCCACAGCAGAGTGATGCCCAAACAATATAGACAGGGATATATCCTAACCAATCTAATAAACATGTCTGTCAAACTTTTCTCAACGGTTTCTATTGTATTTTTTCCCGTAGATTTCAAATCTGCCAGATACCATTCGAGATTTTGCATATTTAAAAAACTAATTTGCATACTTCCAAAATGGCCGCCGAAAAAAAAGTAATCGGTTATCAATACATTTCCGGCAATCCTAGAAATGTGTTTTTTGGCCCTAAGTTCGGGTTTTGAGATCCCATAATGCAATTTTGACGACAATATTAATTTTGGGGTCATTGGAAGGTCATAGGTCACGTGACCATTGAAATACAATATCCAACATTCACGTTTTAGCAAAAAGTGCACAACTTGACCTTTTTTGGATAAAATGATGGTTTGAATGCCTGATAATATATATTTAATTTCAGAGCTTTACATCTTATACACAATACTATATGTAATAATACAAGATGGCCGCCATAATTCAAAATGGCCGCCAGCCGAATCCAAAATCAAGATATCTTAGTTTCTGGATATCATATCTAAGCGATCTTAGTGCCTTGATTAGGTTTTTTGGACCAAGGAATACAATGCCGAACATTATTGTACTGCCAAATAATTTTTTAGAGGTTTTTGAAGTGTTTTTGATCTTTTTTTCAGTTTGATATTTTGGCAAAATTGGGTGATCCATCTACGCCACCATTGTTATATTTGAATGACTTCCTCCCAGAATGAGTTTATCATCCGCACACTGTTCTGAATTCACATACTAACATGATATAAAGTTAAACCATATAAATTACATGTGTATGACAGCGACAAAATAGGTAAATAAACATCATTTACATTATAATACGGAACTGTTATGTTGTAGAGTATGTAAAACTACTACCCAGGGGGTTAACATCATATTTTCTGGAAAACTGACAGTCTGACACGGCGTGTTGTAAACGGTTGGGCACCCGAAATGATATCTACATATATTTAGGTTCACAACCTAGGTGCACAACCTTGCAAATCGACTACTGGAAATTGACAGGAGGCCAATAATGGCGGCCATTACCGAGAAACCTTAAGTTGTCAATATCTCGGTCAAAATTTAGGATAATTTGCTTTTAAAGTTGTCTAAACCTATCTTTTTAGGGTCAATGATCAATATGGAGACAGCCCTGAAGTTATTTTATGTCTTCTTAACAAGATAGTACACAAAGCCATGTATTTGATAGTGTGAAATTAATGTTTTGCGCTAGATATTATTAATCTCGTTTGATAAGAAAACATTTGATGTGATAACAATGGTAAGTTTATTGATTATAATCTAACATAAGTATTAATCCTTGTTGTGTTACATCACTTGTTACAATAATCACTTCAAAACATAATTAGCCGAATGTTACATGAAACAAAAATTAAGAGCGCTGAAAATAATACTGTCGAAGGAACTAGTGTTTGCAGGATCAACATGCACACAACTACATTGCATATCGATTATAAGATTATTGAAAGTCAGTGTGCTTAAAAAGTATATGATGCAGTTATGCTATTTAATTATAAGGATTATGTGCTGTACGTGTTGTGCAAAGCTGCATTTGCTTGGGGATCACCGACAGTCACATCATAATTAGCAGGGATTTTTCTTTTCTCACACTAGCAGTTCTTGTTGCAATCCTTCATGCAGGGATGAAATTTTGTGAATCATATGTGGTGGCGACGGTGGGTTTGTACATGTACACTGAACAGGAATCAGCTTGCCATTTTCTACAGCCCATCCATAGTCCTAAGGCTTGAGGATGGCTTGGCTGCATGCTTTATATGCTGCTGGAAAGCATTTTCATTGGGTGGCAACAACTTCAGCAGTGTTGACTTAATAATATTATTTAGGAACGTTTTGTCTCTGAGCGTATCTATATCACAGCCTTCTCTTGTTGAAATATGAGTTCACAAAAAGCTGCTGTGACTGGTCACACACATATATCGTGATTTCAATGGGAGCACCATCATCAGCAAAGTCTACCAGTGTAGTTATATCATTCAGCCAGCTTTAACATGCCAGTAGAGAATGAATAGCCGATGGTATCTCGTCCGCTAATAATGTGAATAAATGACAGTGCCCTAAAGTTTGCATGACCCATTGCAGCGGCAAAACTCGTGAATGGATAGCTGTCTTGAGATGAACGACCAATCACCAAATATACAATGCAATGTATGTGATCACTTTGTTCCTCCTGGTACCATGTCTGACATAGAAAAGCAAGAAAGCGAGTCATGTTGGAAAAACTCTTGAAAACCACTTGGATCGCTCCCTGTTAGCTATTTTGCTATGTTCAGCAGAGCTTCTGGTCTTGATGTGAAAGAAATGGTGTCCAAAGCTGCCATTACTTTCAAGATCACCCGTGAATGACTAGACTCAGAACCAGAAACCAAAATAGTATTATAAGCGAAATTGATTTGTCTGACAAGAGTAATGACATTTCTACTCTTCGGCAAATAACACACAAAAAGTAAGTGGTGGAGACATTAAAATTAATAACTTTATTGGTGATCATGAATGTAGCAATATGCCTCCATCTTTGTTCGCAGAAAACGGAACTAGCATGATAGCTGATGATGCCATGGTGCTCACATTGAAATAACGGTAGATGTGTATGACCAGGCAAAGTAGCTTCTTGTGAACACATAATCCAACTCCGAAGGCTGTGATATAGCTATATAAACTCCGATTCATCAAGTTTTATAATAACAAATCACTGCTGAAATTACCGCCACCCTCCTTGCTTTAGAACATCATCTAAAGCGGGCAGCATTGGCAACAGCACTTGACAAGTCAGCTTACATAGCCAAGCTTACCTGCAAGCCTGAGGACTATGGACGGGTTGTATAAAATGATAAACTGATCCTAGGTAAATCAACAAGCCCACCAAGGCCACCATATATGACACACACAATGACAAGTGGCTGCAAGGAGGGTTGCAACAAAAACTGCTGGAGTAAAAGAAGAAAAATCACCTGCTATGTAGAAGACCGTCAGAGATATCTAAGCAAAGGTAGCTGCGTACAACACCTTGATACCTTGATGACGTGAGCGTGGGGTGATAGGGTATGGTGGGTTACTGCCCGATGTTCTGTGCATGTCTAGGGGATTTACCCTCAGACATGCCCAGACGATCAAAGACTTAGGTTTTGATATGCAATTTAATGCTGAAACACGGAGGCCTTTAGCACAGCTCCGCTATCCTCTGGTCGGATAGTCCTCAAGAGTCACAATAGTTGAGGGTAACTCCATTCATCCCACATGAGAGACCTAATGTCAAACACTATTGCCTGTATTGCTGTAGCATGGCCAACATAAGTGCCTGTACTGATGCCGGAGCTGCATTGATACCACTATTGAGTGGAGGAAACAGGCTACCCCGCTGGCAATCCACCACAATATTATAGCCAGCCACGTGTAGGCTGCAGCTTCCCCAACATGCAACAGACGGGACAGATCCCAAATGGCCCTCCCCAGGTGGGTGCGAAAAGTACTACTACTAGCAATCATCCCAGTACCCCTTAGACTGACTATGTTATGAAGTGATTATAATACCAAATGCTATATCACTGCAAGGGCTAATACTAATTCTATTATCAAGTTGTTGATCAATAAACATTATCAAAAGTGATTATTAAAATACAGTGTGAAACATTATTTCCAAAACATAAAAGTTGTGTGTATATAGGCCTACTGGTATTCATATTTACAAGACATAACATCACTTCAGGACTGGTTTTATATTGATCCTTGACCCTGAAAATACTCGTCTAGACAACTTTAAAAGCAAATTATCTTAAATATTGACCGAGATATTGACAAATTCAAGTTTTTCGGTAATGGCCGCCATTATTGGCTTCCTGCCAATTTCCAATTTATTTAGTCGATTTGCAAGGTTGTGCACCGAGGTTGTGATCCTAAATATATGTAGATATCATTTCAGGTGCCCAAACTTTTACAACACGCCGTGTCAGTTTTCCAGAAAATATGATGTTTATCCCTTGGGTAGTAGTTCTGGGTAGTAGCTCTACATACGCTACAAAATAACAGTGCCGTATTATAATGTAAATGATATGTCTATTTATCTCTTTTATCGCTGTCATATACATGTGATGTTTATGGCTTTACTTTAAATCATGTTAGCATGTGAATTCAGAACAGTGTGCGGATGATAACCTCATTCTGGGAGGAAGTTATTCAAATATAACTATGATATAACACAATATTGCCAAAATATCAAACTATAGAGATCAAATGACATCAAAAATCATTTGAAAGTATAATGATGTCTGACATTGTATGCCTTGATCCACAACACCCCAATCTAGACACTAAGATAGCTTAAATATGATATCTAGAAGCTCAGATATCTCGATTTTAAGTTCGGCTGGCGGCCATTTTGAATGTAACCCTCTGAAATTAAATATATAATATCAGGCATTCTAATCATCATTTTATCCCCAAAAAGTCCATTTGTGCACTTTTTGCTAAAACGTAAAGGTGGGATATTGTATTTCAATGGTCACGTGACCTATGACCTTCTAATGACCCCAAAAATACAATTGTCGTCAAAATGGCATTATGGGATCTCAAAACCCGAACTTAGAGCCAAAAAAACACATTTCTATGATTGCCGTGATTGTATTCATAGCCGATTACTTTTTTTTGGCGGCCATTTTGGAAATATGCAAATTAGCTAATTAAATATGCAAAATCTCGAATGGTATCTGGCAGATTTGAAATCTACGGGAAAAAAACACAATAGAAACCGTTGAGAAAAGCTTGACAGACATGTTTATTAGATTGGTTAGGATATATCCCTGTCTAATACACTGGCTAAATCTAAGGCCAAAGTCTCAGATGTTTACTTACATGAACTCTGCGCCATATTTGCTGAGTTAACTTATTTCCCTCTTCATTACAACATAATAAAGAAAAGAAAAAATTAAAATATTGTTCAGCTGATTCACTTTAATGATTATGCTGGATGCGACAATTATTGAAAGGACGTCAATATTCGTGGAAACAATCAAGATTAAGTCATTGCCACTCTATAGTCCCGCAACAAGAAAAAAAATCCAAACACCTCGAAAATCAAGATAACTCATTTTAAACATACAGTCAAACACGTACTGTCACACCATTGTACAGCTGACACGACAAAAACACTATCGCCTGTAATTAAGGTATAAGATAGTGAGTAGGCCCTACTGGCCCTGGGGGTCTTGCCCGTGATTGATGATCGTGCTGCTCGACTCGCTACTGAGCTTATAAAAGATGTACTTTTATAGCTCAGTGGAATTTGGCTCGAGGTATTGAAGTAGATGGGTCGTCATTGTAGGCCCACCCGCATGTGCAGCACACAGGAGTGAGGTCCGCCGCAATGTAAATATTATGGTTGAGTGAAGCAAAACGGCCCAACTGTTTTAACATGTTTAAATTAGTCGCATTGCAAAATCACAAACAGGACTGAAGCGGGTGATTATTAGCCTGTACAAAATGCCTCTGAACAGAGCGTCTTTCTATCATAACCTACCAGACAGAAACAAGACGTTGTTGAATCAATGTTGTGCTAACATTGATTCAAAGTCTTGTATCTGCTGGGTTATGCGTTGGTCTTATGTGCAGAGAACGTGTCGCCAATAGTTTTCCATGAACTACATCCTCCTGATGATATCTATGTAATTATGCGCATACAATTAAGGTCACAAAAATAGAATATGCATCATGTTGAATGCTGATCAAAGATCAAATGATCGATAACATTCCATATCAGCCAGTTCATAAAGTATCTGCTTCCTTCAAAATGTGATAACATATTATTGATAAATCTGACTGATTTCTAGATGACATTACCTAATCGATATCGGGTTTATATTAGCAGGCGTCTATGCTTTTAAAGATTATTTAATATCAAGTCCGGAATACAATCAGTCGTCGTTTCATTCATTTACCCTCTGCTCACGGAACATGCTCATTCGTGTGTAATTCCAACTCCCTGGGGAGAATACAGACTCACCTTACACATCGCCATATCTGGCACACCAAGTACTCAGCCTACTCCTGAGTGGATAAAAGAATGTTGTGTAAGGTTATATAGCATGGTGGGATATCAATACAGACAGATCACCACCTCTTATTTCCTCAACATTACCAACCGTATTGATTTTATAAACAGCTGTTACAGTTTGATAATCTGAATCTCGGGTGCAAAATGTCATAGACGGTCCCTTAGGACATATCTGCCACTCAATAAGATGGGAGTTACGCCCTATGATATCTGCAACACGATTTATCATGTGTCATTTAACTTTTCAATTCAATAATATCAAAGTTTCCGATGCCCCGAGGCGGTCTGATCTGACAGAGAGCCAATATAAATAGAACATGTGCTGCTCAAAATGCTGGATATTATATAGCACAAGGTAAAGGTCGTGTTTTGTTCGCTGAGATTGACTGTAGATAATGTTCTGAATTAAGACTTTCAATGCGGATACCGACATTAGAAGTCAGGGCCCGTATTCTCGTACAAGTTACGATATATCGTAGGCTTCTGATTGGTCGAGATAGCCATCTCGACCAATCAGAAGCCTACGATATATCGTAACTTGTACGAGAATACGGGCCCAGATTCTGACGTCTAAAGTCGATCTCCGCGCTGAAAGAGTAAAATATTCATGATGGCTGTAGACCCATGATAACATAGGTATTTAAATAAAGCGGAAAGAGCCAGCTAAGACATTTATGGTGATTTCAAATTGAAAAAAAAACACTTTGGAGTGCATGGTTCATACAAAAATATCTCGCTCGAAGTGTTAGGTTTTAACTTACTTTTTAATCAATGTCAAAGAAGGAGCGCTGATGTATCAGGCTAGTCCCCATACATATGGACCACACAGAGGATAATATGCACATTAGTATGAATCAGTTTTTGTTGCACAGCCCAATATTTGCATGTGGTATCTATCTTATAGCCGCTTTTCATAACATGAAAAATCACATATCATCTTGATTTCCAGCACTTTTAAAATAAGCCTCAAGCTCGATTTCTGTGTTTGCAGCATATTGTTTACCTCCGCTGTGATAAACACAACCAATACATTAAAGTTCATTATATTTCGCTTGAGATGCTGGGCTGCTTAATCAACGGTTATAAAACGACACTTATTTAGCCAGCAACCAAAGAGTCTAGAACAGTTCTAAAATTTCTAGCAGGATATCGTGTAAATAGCATCGATGTAGATAAGAATTATAAAGTAGCAGTAAGTGGTTTGTCACTACACTAGTACGTTCCTCTCAAGAATATTTTAAACGAGTTCTGTAAAGAGTTGTGTAGTGAACCCTCTTGCTTTCCCTTTCCCACTACGGTACCAGTTCAAGGCAGTAGACAGGGACGTATCAAGAAAATATGTTGGAGCCGCATAATGGCCGGGGGTCTGGCGGCCGCTCAAGGCCCCCAGACGTTGACACATTTGTAGATTTTCTTTTAGAGGGTTATTTTTTTTTTTAGAGGGTTGTGTTTAATTTGTTAAAAAGGTCTATATGGGCATGGCCCAATGCCCCCTCCTAAATACGCCCACGCCAGTAGAGATTATCGTGCGCCACATACCCCTCACCCAGGATTAAAGTCAATCATGCTACCAATGAGCTGTTCTGACGCCATATCAACTCATGCAATTTCCGATCACATTGCGGTGGTAATCACGGCAGCAATGCACATTGCAAGGTAAAGGAAAATGTAAATAAATATTTGGGTACTGAAAGGGTTAAACATGTCTGGGATCATATTGATCGGCTATTTTTAGTGTTATTATGTGTGATCTGGTACGCAGAAGGTGTAACAATAAACAAGGCAGCATCACATGCAGACTAAGCAAGCAATAAACTGTCGGCGCTATGCCATTGATAAGATCAAGTGGGTCATATACACATGGCGTATATGGCCCAGACTACATTCCGAGTGACTTATGGAACTAAAAGTGTCACTTATATGCCTATAACCACATCTTCTGTGTTTAACCAAGGAAATTTAATTGAATTTCCTTGGTTTATCATTTAGAAAAACATGGGTATATCCCAACAAACACGAGACATTGAACCAATGTTGGGTTAATGTTGACCCATCGTTTACGACGCTGACCAAACATCAACCCAACTTTGGTTCAATGTCTCGTGTTATGCTGGGATATAATATAAATATATATTTAAACTCACAGTATTGTTTTTTTAGCAGCAGCAGCACTAGACCAAAAATAACTTATATATTATCTATAATGAGTCCGATTAAAATACTTGATTTTTTCAGAAATCGTCAACCATAATGTAATTAGATATCCCAATAGACACCAGACGTTGAATCAATGTTGGTTTAACGTCGGTCCACGTCTTGTGTCTGCTGGGATTGGTCTAAAATATCATACATCAATCTGATAGCAGCAAATTCAAGTGATTTTTTAATCGTGCTTATAAGAAAGAGGATTCAGATAAATAAGTATGACAACCAGATATCATTCTTAAAGCCACCCAAGCAGTATCACTGAAGCAGATCGATACAGTTATAAAGGTTGGTGGGTCCTCCCCTTACTTAGTCAGTAAGCAGGTGAGCGGGCGTATGAGTGTGACACTACATCAGTGCCGCCCCCCGCCGCATACCTTCCGACAACAACATTCACATAGCATTCAGTCTGTGTTCAGCACGGGTATATTGTAATCAGAGGTCACGGCAACACCGTACAGGTAAGAAGCTGTGGGTCGCCTCTACACATATTGACTGGACAATCCGCGTATATACAAGTGGCCACGCATGGACAAACTGCACCCGTTTCGGCGACACACATAGCTCGTACCTGTTCATTCAGGTGTGAAGGCTAAGCAAATAACCTGGTTATAACAGGGGGGTGTACAATCCCCGGTGGACAGTACAGCAATCAGCTCCGTGTTGTGTTCACATGGTAAACATGTTATGATCACGTTGAAGTTTCGGCAGCGTAGAGAGGCAATCTTTTTTGGAAGCGTTTCGCGATCTCTTATTGTTGTGGTGGCTTGTTAATTCTAGGGGAAAAGTGTCCAATGAGGCGCGCAGTCAACATAGGTCATGTTCCCCCAAGTGAGCTGGATGTTTGGACAGTCGAAGGACAAGAAGAAGAAAAAAGAAAAGAATGACGAAAATGTTGAAAAATCTGCAAAGAACGCGTTCAGACTCAGTAAGAGTCAGGATGGCGACGGAAGGTCAAAAAGCAAAACAAAAACACCGAGGAATATCAGTCATGATAACGATAGGATCAGAGATAGCCGGGATCCCAGACAGCGATCAAGTAAGGACTCTAAGAGAAGAGGGGAGAGGCAGGAGAGACCACACGGTGAGAAATCCCCTTATGGTCAAAACTTTCATTATCAATATCCCGGACATCGTCAGGATTACAGGGATCATGTGAGTAGAGCAACCCAGAACGAAAAGGGGGATCCCAAACAGCAGAGACAACCGAATCCCGAACAATCCGGCAGGAGTAGCTCCCGTCGGCGCAAGAGTGTCCATATCATCGAGTTTGATGAGATAAACCAGCCTGACGCCGGCAATGCTCACGGGTCCTCCAATAACAACAAGAAAACTGTCGAAGTGCAGAAAGCAACGAAACAAAAACAGAAGCGCAGCAAGAGCTTGGAATCGCTGAGGTCCAAGATCTTCAGCCGCACCCGAAGTAATGAGTCCTTGTCCAAGATAATAGACAACTACAAGAAGTGTTGTTCCCTTGTGGAGTTATCCCAGGCAGGATGTCAGCCTCCAGATGGACTCCTTCTGGACGGCAACAACAACCAGGCGTCCATAGCAGGATCCTCAGCTCCTCCCAGTCGTAACAATAGTACAACTAGAGTATCCCCTTCTGTCAGTACCTCCAGAAGTAACAGCCACAGCAGGCACAGAAGGTGAGTTGAATAAATCACCGCTCCACCTTCATGTGACGACGGAGGTCAATATAACCCTAAGTACGACTATAAGTCTATGACAGAATTACCCGAATCGCATTCTTTTCGTCGATTTCTCAGTCAATTCTGAACCGATTTTCTAGAGGACATTTCCAAGCCATGTCCTAACATCAGAAATAAATTCGCAAAAATATATTCAATATTTCAAAAGTTAGACCATTTGACATGTAATAAAATTCCAGAATTAGCGTAATGGGTTTATAGAGGGACGTAATATTTTCAATTTACTACATGTCAAATGGTCTAACTTTTGTAATTCTGCATGTAACTATACGAAATGTTTACCGATGCTAGGACATCACTAGAAAATGTCCTGTGCAAAATTTCAAGAAAATCGGTTTTTAATTGACGGAGAAATCGACGAAAAGCATGCGCTCCATATAATTGTGTCATAGACTGTACACAGGTTTTCGTTTTTAAATCTGTTTTATTAGGAGGTTAAATCGCAGTTATTAGAAAAGAAATTGGTGCTTAGACACCAGGATTTGCAAATGTTTGGTCTCAAGTCAAGCAAATAAAGAGTAATAATTTTCACCCACTTGAAGTTGTGGGTCGCGGTAGCGAGACACAACTTCAAGTGGGTAAAAATGTGAAAGCAAAGGGTTAACCCTATAAACTCCCTTGTCACCACAGTGCACCACATTGTATCGTATCGTAACTTCCAATATACAACGGTAAACCCAGCTTAGATATACACTTGGTTGAAATCGGGTAATTTTTATTCACACTGGGATGGGAATTTCGGCCCCAATTCCCATTCCAATGTGAATGAAAATGAGAAGAAACAGACTGGTGTTAAAAGCATATCGAGGAGAATTCTTCGAATACACTTTTATTAACAGAAGTATCTTTACACGATCCAAGGATTTAGGACCTGCGTCGTTCCGAGTCGCTGAGATGATGCGGACTGGTGTTAAGAACATCAAATGGAATTCTTCGAATACATTTAATAATATAAATATCTTGACGCGATTCAATGATTTACATCGTTTCAAGTCGCCGGTCACATCAACGACAACACGACTTGGTCTGGTTGTGTGCCATGGACCACATCCATATGGTCGAATACCTGATACCTCGGTCACAATGACCCGTACGAACGCCGCACCAACAAAAATGTGAATGTAAATGGTCCAAAATCCTTTAGCATGGTTAGTACGGCGTTCGTACGAGTCATTCCCATGAAACACGGAGACATTTACCAAATGTTGGTTCAATGTTGGACCGACGTCGTAGACGGCGGGCCACCATTGAACCAACATTGGGTGAACGTCTCGTGCTTGCTGTGTTGTGACCAAGGTATATGGGGCAGGTTCCTTGCCATGTTGTTGTTGTGATTAGCGGCACGGAACGACGTAGATCATCTCATTGTACCGGTGACGCTTTTCAGCGTTTATCAATTGTTTTCTCACAACAGAAATATCGACTGAAACTGGTTTAAATATGCTGGCGCAACAGGCTAAATTAGCACGGGTATACAGTTATAGATTTTAAACAAATGAGTATTTTTTATTCATTATTTGTACCTGTCAGCTGGATTTACAATGCCAGATACAAGTGCAAAAGGAACTTTAAGAGACTGTGAGTAATGTAATACTTGAAGATTTAGTTTTAAACTCTCTTAATACGTTTATTACAATTATTCTCAATTTTTTTGTCATACAAAGCAATGAACAAAAGTGATGAGTGACAAATACGTCGTAGATGCGATCACGAACACCGCAGACTATATTGTGCTATACCATGTATACATTATCATGATAAATAAGCATAAGGCTCGAAAATAAATTACTACAGTACTGTACATGTCCGGTTATAGTATGTATAGTACTTAGACAGACCTTACTCGGTGGATTACATGGTAGTTTTTGCATCCCCCCCCCAAAAAAAATATATATATATATATATATATATATATATATATATATATAGCAAATATAGGCCTACTCAGGACATCTTACACATGTCACAATGTGGGGTTATCAGGCGTATCAGTGAGTATGCCATTTGAGATGATTGGTTTTATACCGATAGTATTGGCCTACTACATGTACAAACTTCGCCACACGCAAAAATAATGACCGGCTAATTTGCAGTACATACCCGGTAAGTAGATCGGGGTACTCATGGTACTTGCCAAGAAGATGGCGCATCAGAGCAAGCAGTTATAACTGCCAGGTGTAGGACCAATCACACATATCTACCATCTCTACAGATGGGGAGATCCACAGAGAATAAATCTCCTCGAAGCTGTTGCGCACAGTTTTTAGCCCTTTTAGCGCTTAGACTATAATCTTTTTTAATTCGTTTAATTAGCCGATCAAATCAATGTTATTTGGAATGAAATGAGTGCTTCAATATGTTTCAAGTTAAACAAATATGAGTAATTTTCACCCACTTGAAGTTGTGGGTCGCGGTAGCGAGACACAACTTCAAGTGGGTGAAATTTAAACAGGATAACTTGGCGAGAAAAGGGTTGAAAAATGGATTGCAGAGGGTGGCTGTTCATCATCTTAATGCAACTTAGGAGCCTTGATGCATTTCATTTCGAAAAGGGTTGATCGTCATAAGCATTTATATGGTTCAGTTACCTTAATTACCCACCCACATTAACAATTATTAATATGATTCATATCCAACAAACACGAGACATTGACCCAACGTTGTTTTAATGATGGGTCAGCGTCGTAGACGCTGGTCCAACATTAAAACAACAATCTGTTTGCTGAGTAACTAACAACAAACCTGCGGTCACCGTCAAGAGGCGTAACTATGTTGGTTAGTCATATCTGGAATAAACACCTGATATTAAACATGTTAAAAGCAATCGTTAATATAAGTTCAAATTGCATACTGATATACTGTAATAAATATATGGAACAAGTGCTGTCATTGATAATAGGTGATGTGACAATCTCTATTTATAGTAATGTGGCTCTTAAAAGGTTATTATTGTACGTTCGTATGGTGTGACAAAGCTCTTATTAGTACTCATTTGACCAGACCCTGAATAGCCGTTATGTTATGCATGAGTACTCTCCCCAAGTTTCCAGTGTGGATGTTAACTCATCGTGAACCATTACATAATATATAATATGTTATCATGCGTGTCCACCCATCACTTGTTGACCAAGGTTGTGTAAACGTTGGCCCAGCATCGCATACGATCGGCCAACATTTATCTGCCATTGGTTCAAGGTCTCTGTTTGCTGGACATCCAACAAACAAATAGTAACCCAGCAAGCATAATACAGCGAGCCAATGTTCAACGTATGCCATGCACGTGTCCATGATCACGAGTGTTTTAGAACCCTTTAGGTGCGAGAAACGCTTTTAATAACACATTTTCCATCCATTTTCATTCATTTGAAGCTGGCATTGCTGACGCAATTGCCAGCTTCAAATGAATAAAACAGACCAATCAGTACTCCACATGAGTTAAATAATTAATTACTCTCCCACAACTCTTTAACATGTTTAACATACAATACACATGCATATACTGCTATGTCCAATCAGTTAAGTAATCTGTCCACATATAGAAGAGGAAAACGAGCATTGACCTTGTAAAACAAAACACTTGAATAGGACCTTCATCATGTACCTTCATCATGTAGTCTGGTAGTCGATTAACATGATTAACCCTTCCAATTAACGCTGCAATATTTTAATCATCATAAATGTCTTAGTTAGCTCTTTCCGCTTCATTTGAATAAATATGTTAAGGGTCTACGGCCATCATATTTTTTTGTAATTCTTTCAGTGCAGGGACCGTCAGAATCTGACGTCTAAAGACGATCGCCGCACTGAAAGGGTTAAGAAGGGCAGAATAATCTAATCTGTGCCTCATGATAGCTGCATGTTACGTAGCTGAGATGGTACATGTATGTATGGAGTCAGATCGATTATCAATAACCATGATAACATCTGACTGCATTGTACACATGGGTTGTGTTGTGGATAATAAAAATAATATGTTTTGCTTTGTGTAAGTTTGAAGGGGGTCATTGTTGCTTTTGTTGTATTTATTTCCGGATACTACATTGTAAATTAACTCTATGATTATGGCTGTATATATGACAACAGGAAACTATGATAGCAGATTAATATATAAAGCGATTTGAAAAGCATTGTACTACACTGGATCTTGATAAACATACTCAAGTTTTTTCGAAAAAGAAAACATTATGCAATTATTTATGTCATGATAAACGATAAATCCGTTAAAATTAGCTCAAACAATTTTATAGACAAAAAAGGTAATTATCATTTTAAAATAATGAAACATGCTATGAACATTCTATTGTCTCTGAGGATATGCCTTGCTAAATAGGTGTGTTTTAGGTTTAGTTTTGAAAGATGTTAATGTTTGTTCGCCAGTGATGTAATATGACAGTTCATTCCACAATAATGGAGCAGCAACAGAAAAAGCACGGCTTCCATAAGAGTCCAATCTTGGCCGAACCACAGAAAATAAGGTCTTGGATTATGTACATGTACATACCAAAAAGCGTCAAATGAAATTTCTGTGTCAAAGACTGAACATGCTGAAAGTGTATAATTAGAGATTGGCCGACCGACCGGCCATCGATTGACCGACCGAATGATTGATTGATTGATTGATTGATTTATTGATTGATTGATTGATCGATCTATCGATCGATCGATTGATTGATTGATTGATTGATTGAACAGATCACTGACCTGAATCAATCTCCACACACAGTATCATAATTATGTTCCCTTACTCACAGGGAAAAGGGGAACAACCAGTGTGTCAGTACATCATCAGTGATCATCTCCCAACATAGGCCAGACATTCACCCAATGCTGTTTCAATGTTGGTCTACCGTCTTCGACGCTGGCCCAACATTGAAACAGCATTGGGTGAATGCCTCTTGTTTGCTGGGCGTGCATATACCTTCGTCAGGTATTCTACAGCAGTACTGTGGCTATTGTTGGTTGTACAGGACACCCGTACCTGACTGCCAAGTCCTCAGTATTGATATTTGTGTTATTGTTTTTCTAGAACAGATCCCAGTTAACACAAGTTGATTTTGTGTTGGTTTATTATTGGCCCACCATCTGAGACGCTGGCGCAACATTAAATCAACACATAGTCAACATGGTTACCTGTATATATATATATATATACAGATATACGAGCACTTAATGACCAGAATGTACATGGTATATAGGCATTTATAGCTCATGATGTGGGCGAGGATGACAACACCACAGTAGTTTGATGAGGTGTGAGTAATGCAGTGAATTCCGTGGAGCTCCAGAGCTGCTCACTTTTCATCAGAAAAAAATTGTTGTCACCTTATATAATGATTACCATCTGATGGTAATCATTATATAAAGTGACAACAATTAATACAGTGGCGGATCCAGGGGGGGGGGGGGGGGGGCGCAGGGGACCCCCCTTATTTTCGCCAAATACTTTAAAATGTCCCCTAAATTGGCTTAAATTTACTAAAAAATATCGCCCCCTTTTTTTTAGCTCCTGGACCGGCACTGCATCATAACCATTTTAACCTCATGAAGCATGACATTTTATATATTTAGCATAAGTACAACTTGTACACAGCATCATACCAAACACTAGGCATCGAGCCGGTGTTGGTTTGATTTTGGGCCATCGCCGCAGACGGTGGCCGACTAGCCCCAGTGTCTGAAACAGGTTTCAGCCACAGATTGATCGCGTACAAAATCATAGGACATTTTTTTGGACTGTTATATCGGAAAATATCACGGCCTCGGAGAGGACGACACGGCAAGTGGCCAACCATCAAGCCAGTCTTGTGGCTGATGGGATTAGATAGGGAAAGACTACTTGCTATTTAGGCGAGATTAGCGTATATAATGCTGAAATATTTCCGCATTTATAACCTCGTTATAAAATGGAAAGCAAAATTGTGATAATTCGCGAATGAAGTTTTAACATTGCGCATTATCAGATTATACACTATGAACATTCAGTGCTAGTAGTACTGGTAGACTTGTCCTATACATTATAGAATCCTCCCACTCCATATTTTTTGCTTTGCGAAAAAAATTCGCATGATTGAAGGCGAATACGAACAAAGAGCGGTCTACAAACGCTCTAATGTAGTTGGCAATGGTCCTGGCAGTGTACTTAAAGCTTCTGGTGCGATTTATCGTGTTAATTAGCAAATACAACGGGGTTTTCTATGGCCATGATGAACCATATTTTGTTTGCACACACTCGGCTAGTGCCGGTGATCACCACTGTAATCAAGCATACTTACCCAGTATGGTACAGGAGACGTAGGCGGTTACTCCAGAGTGAGGTCTTTCCATTGTACTTCAGTTTGGCTGACTATTTTCAATATTACACACTGCTGCCTGGGACTCACATGTTCTACAGAACATCCTTTTCTAGTTTATGATATGAATATACGCCTTGGATCGCTGTCTTTCAAATTATTTTAACAAATAGTTCTCATTAGTCTAATAATTATTATCATACACATTCAACATCGTTGTACACTAACGTTTATTATGTCCTTCCTAGTTAAATTTTTGTGCTTACTGATTTATGCTAGTAAGCATGGTAAGAGCGGTATGATTATTATTACATTTCAGCTATCGCGGAAATATACTAGTCCTATTACCATGATTAAGGTAGGTAAGTTTTGTGGGCTAACACCTGAAATATTGGTCGACATTGATCTAAGCATTCGTAAACATCTCTGATCGATCAGTCTTTGTGTGAATTTTACTTGTTTAATATGAAGTAAACATTTTATCTGGAAAATAATCTAAATTCAGGAGTAAACATTGTAAAGTGTAACCTTACGTCTCTTTTTGTACTTTCTGGCAATATCGTGACAAGGAGGCCGAACTTGGGACTGCCCTACATTTTTTTTAATGACAAATTGACGACAGTGCACACTACCATAGTACATTCCATTACCAGATTACTTTAAACATTTTGGAGCACTGGATATACATGTATACGCAACCAAGACGATCAAATGTTTGTCCATCCTATAATAGAACCCGGTATACATCCAGAGCCCCACATCCTATCTCAGGTGGGAGGTCAGGTGGAAGGTGAGGTGGCCACACACCGACTACATCGCCCTGCTTTAATGACAGGGTGGAGCCCCATAGCTTCACAAAAATGCTAAGGTAGACTCACACCAAATGTAGCCTTTGGGGCCCACCATATCTTCGTGAATTCTCTCCCTCATTGAACATGTTTAACGGTTAACTTTATATTTTTAGTTTCAATAATATTGTTTGGAAATCTAGATTTTTGACGCTGCGTGAACAGGTGAATGTATTTGTTTTAATAACTCTCTATACCATGTATGTATACTACACTTTGAACTGCTTCAAGTGTCAAGGAGTCAACTTGATATCTACCAAATTGAACAGATAGGCACATCGTCGTGATCGGATCACTCCAGACATATTTCTGATAATATCAGTGATAAGTTGCTATTTACGGACACTAATACATCATTAATCAAGATATACCACAACATTACATGAATGTCATCTTTTCTGATATCAACATGATCAAAATGTATAACGTAGAAAACACCCACGTGAATTATTACGAAGAGTTGTAAATACTGTCAATAATAACATACGGACCTACCACTAATACATAATAAATATATACGCCTACCCAGTAAACATAAAACAATTGTATAACATTTATACAATGCTGGGCCAATCGCGGCTGCGCAGTGATGTAACGTACCGTCTATAAGGTTATATAACTATACATTTCATTTCTGTAACTAATAAAATTTCATGACTTTTGTTTCATTTTTCATTGCAGTTAGATTTACAGTAGCTCAATTTTAATTCAATGCGAAATATCATAATAATATTTATCATGTTTATTTATAGGCCTACATAAAACACAAATGAAATGATAAATTTATGTATTCTCTCGTGCTATATTTATTGATAAATAATAATACTATTGAGTCGACAATCATTTCATTTTCTGCTGCATATCTGCAACATTTTGGTGTCTTTGTGATAAGCATTGAGCCCCACACTGGTTCAGTGGTGCTCCATTGCAACGGCAGAGACATTGGTGCAACCCTGAAACGGCGCGGGGTTGTGCAAACTCGGCTGATGATTGTTTTTTCTATCTCAACGTTCAGGCTTCGTTGTTTCGATATTACATCCTTGGATAGGGCACTCCACTCCTACGTGCTTCACTTCACTCAGGTGTGAGTGAATACCTGGTAGGACACACGTCGCAGTGTGCACGATACGATCCCTAGCTCTGTAACAGTTGCATGGTTTGTATGCTCCCCGGGGAGTTAAAATGGCACACGAATAAACAGGTCCCGTGGCCAAGGATAAAATTCGGCTGAAGGGTCTTCGGACTCCGTATCTGATTATAAACTGTTCGCATCTACCGCTAAACCTTATCCTGCTAGATCAAATATTTTGAATTTTCACCCACTTGAAATTGTGTCTCGCTACCGCGACCCACAACTTCAAGCGGCTGAAAATTACTGATGTTTTCTTTAATTTGACACAAAATATTTGCAAATCTAAACGTTCATTTTATTCCCAATAGGCCTAACTAATCGGCTCTAAAACAGATTAAAGAAGGCAAATGGTTCCAAGCAAACACAAAACATTTGTATAACATTTCTACAACGTCGAAGACGTTGGCCCAACATTGTACAAATGTTATGCAAAGGTATACTGGGTTAATACCTTTATTACCTGAATCCCATACTATGTTGGGTCATATCATTGTTGACACTAGTGTTTCCAGAGCGGTGACCAGTCCTGATATTTACCCTGATATGATAACATGCTGTAACTCGCCTAATATTCAGATATACCCACTATCTAATCACAGAGTCACCGTAATCATTCAATTATCAGACTCTGATAACATTGATATATTAGATTTATTCATGAACTCGTGTGGACTTGACAGCGGGCTGAGATAAAGGAGTTGATACATATGCTTAACTAACTACAGTGACCACTTGATCACGACTGTTGAGTTTGAACCCTTTTATTTGCCCAGTCGCTAGTAGGGCCTAATATTGTACAATAGAATTTCTAGTATCAGTTCAGCTCTGCTCAGCTCTTAATACGTCGCTGCAAGAGTTGAACTGAGCAGACATTAACCCTTTAAGCGCTAAATTATACAATTTAAGTTTTCACCCACTTGGAGTTGTGTCTCGCTACCGCGACCCATGACTTCAAATTACTTATATTTGTTTAATTTGACACCAAACATTTGCAAATCGTGATGGTAAAACACTAATTTCATTCCCACTAACAAGGATTTTATAGTCGTTTTAGCGCTGAAATGGCTGAGAGAACTGTGTCATTTTGTCGGATTTTGACATTAGATTGACAATTCAGGAAAATTAAACCCAATGTAAGACTGTAACTATTTGTTGATGTGGGATATTTGTTGAGCTCTGTGCATTAGCAGGTAGGCTAAACACTTGTAGTTGTGGCTCGCGAGACACAACTTCAAGGGGGTAAAAAATAAATTATATTTCTTAGCGCCGGGTTAATAAATATGACTGATTTTTAATGAGGTTAATTTGAAAATATTTTTAATATTATCACTTTAACCCTTTAACCGCCAAACTATTCAATTTGAATTTTCACCCACTTGAAGTAGTGTCTCGCTGACGCGATCCACAACTTCAAGTGAGTGAAAATTATTCAGATTTGACAAAATGCAGGTAACTCTTTTCAAATCTTGCTGGTTGATGTCACATTTTGTCTTCAACATATTTAAAATGTAGTACTTAATGTGCTAATAAAAAATGAAAACCCGAATATATGCGGCACCGGCGGTTAAAGGGTTAACAAGTTTAAGGTTGAAAAAGTACACGGAACTTGATATAGCGTGGAAAATTACTAGGCTATGGTGTAGTGGAATTATTTGCACGCCCGCCTCTCTCCTAATCTGAATAATATGATGTAATGCAGCCTTTACGTAATGTGGCTTGCGCACCCTGATCCTGCTTGTCAGGACAGATACAATCCCATAAAACACGAGACGTTCACCCTATGCTGTACTAATGTTGGACCAACGTCTGCGACGCTGGCCCAACATTAGTCCAACATACGTTGAACGTCCCGTTGGTCGTGATATTGCTTTGTAGCCTGATAGACCGTGATGACATTATCCATACATTAACACAACCCATCATCACGCACATTGGATGTACCATGTATACATTATCAGTGATTATCTGCACCACGACTGAATATCCAAGTGGAGGGGGGGGGGGGTACTGTTTTATAAGATTATGTGATAGCGCCCTCCGTGATGTTGGCTGTGGTGATGTTGAAGTACACTATTCAGAAAGTGACGTAAAACCTCAAAAATACGTGTATGTTGTCAGTTTCGATACATGACATTAAATATATAATTATTATCAGATTGTAGCTTATCCCAGCAAACACGATACGTTCATCCAAAGTTGGTTCAATGCTGGTCCACCGTCTGCGACGCTGGCCCAACATTTAACCAAAATTGGGTGAGCGCATCGTCTCTGCTTGGATAACAGCTGACGTTATACCATCGACCTATAACAATTCTCTGCTTTATACTACATATACCAGAGAAATGTTATAGGTCTATGATACTACTGACTCAGATCTACACATTAGTTTTGATATTCTACAAAAAACAAGTGATATTTGCATGGTTTACATTTTGACACAATTCAGATCAAATGATTTCTGGAGACACGTATTGTTATAATCTCCGCATATCAATTTATCGGTCATATTATCAACATTTTATATTATGCTGCATGGTCAGATATTCATGCTTCGCGTGTCATATAATCTTGTGCTGGTATAATGGTTTCGGGATAATGGTGTAATAAAATTAAATAATCGTATCAAGAATATATAATGGTTGATATATTCTTGATCGTATATAATATAAGCCTGGGCCCGTATTCTCGTACAAGTTACGATATATCGTAGGCTTCTGATTGGTCGAGATGGCCATCTCGACCAATCAGAAGCCTACGATATATCGTAACTTGTACGAGAATACGGGCCCTGTGATATACTGAAACGATAGAAAGGTCTACATGTACATCCACACAATACGTCCAGCGATATATCACAGATCAATGTTGGGCCACCGTCTGCGACCGTTGGGCGAACGTATATAATAGTGAGTGAATATTGGTTTACGTCGCTTTTTATACATCATGGCAATATCGCGACAGAATGGAAACCCAAAGTCGGGACTATGCCCTACTCTTATCTAATTATTTGAAGGGTTATTGATTGCACACAGTACCATAGACAGCATTCCAGGGAATAATTCGATCTGGCCGAGATTCCAGCTCAGTGATATTTTTTAGCTACAACCGAACCGTATGCATGAGCCATCGGGGCCGATTTATAGCGATTTATCACATCTAGGCATACGTTTATTATTCAGATGTGTTATTCAGTAATGGCGGCGTGCTGTTGTTGAGTGTTGTCTTGTTAAATTTGCAGCTAAACCGTATACGGTATGCCTCGTGTTTGCTTTGATACTTTGTATATAAAACTAACAGTATGTATCACTGTAACGCATCATGTATCATAAACATACTATCTTATATTATAATCAAATAGGGGAACTATCATGGTCCACTGGCTAAACCTTTCAACCTTGCAAAATTAAACGAAAAAATCATCATTTGAAGTTTTGTGTTGCGACACGCATTATGCAAGGGTATAAAATATTTAGACCCATAAAAAAAATAGAGTGAAATATTGTTGAATCATTGACTGAATACACCATTGCCATCGCATCGTCACTTCAAAAGCCAGATGAAAAAGTTTGTAAAACAATTTAGGCTTCGAATCATATCCACATAAGAGAAGCCAAATCTGTTAACAATTTTCAAACAAAATAATAATAATAAATCTTTATATTACCACCTTAATCTGATCATCTACAGATCATCATATATTATATCATATCGTTATCATCATCATCATGTTTTTGTAAAAAACGTCAACGTTAATATTACGCTTGGTGATTTTTTTTATATTTTCCACTCTCTTACACATTGCCATAATATCCACTCATAACCTGTTATGCTGTGTGACTGATTTTTTTGGACCCTATGTCTGTGGTGATTACTTGAAGCAACCAAACACATCTATTTTGCTTGAGGGGATGGATAAGACGCAGCAATCTGTCTTTCTAATAAGTGTTGTGATTGTTGGGATCTTTACAAACGGGTAATTAATTGGCGCCAATTTGAAACATACTTCCAGAAATATCTATTTATGATACTACCCACCAGTGTGTCACATTAGGCGACACATACACAGTATGATCTTTTCTACAACCTAATAATTTTTGTTTAGCATGGTTGTCGCCATTATTTATTTCCGAGCCAGAACATACACAATTATTTGTTATCGAACAAACTTTCATAAACATTAACTAATTCACAGGGGTTATTTTTTCTTGGCCATAAAATGACAATGTGTCTTTTTATAACTTTAAGTCATATAGTTATGCATAAACAGTGATTTTGGTAAGTATTTCATTGTAGAAGAAAAACTAGACACATTGACATTACATGTGATAAATACAACCAGCATATGGCAATGTTGCAATGCTTCACTTGAACCGCGTTATTTATTTATGAGGCACGTTGAATTTCCATTTGAATCAAGAATCAGACGAGACCTACTTATTTTACAAATAAGATGCACATACTTATTTTGTACCATTCTTTTCTGCTCCCACATATTCTGTCGACCTTCACAGTCAAGTTACCTGTTTACAAATGAGATGCGTTTAACTTGTTTGAGAATTTTGGAGCATTCGGTTCGGTTCTGATTCTGATAATTAGTTTGACCTTCAGCTTCTGTAATCACACCCAACATGCACGCATGCGCCCCAGTGAATCTACCAGATAGGTTACAGCGCAACCGAGTGCCGTGCACACGCATAATAAGTGAAAGGTAACCTGGTTCAATTCTGGCTGTCGCGACTGCCTGCCCAGCAAATACGATCGAGACACTCACCCAATGTTGGTTTAATGTTGCCTCAGCGTCTACGACGCTGGGGCAACATTAAACCAACATTGGGTAAATGCCTAGTGTTTTCTGGGTGTGGGTAAGCAGCAATGATGTTTCAATGTTGAATCAATACGGTATAACGCCAGCGGCGTTATCCCGCATTGATTCATCGTTGAGGCAGCTGCTTACATCATCCTCATCATCATCATCCTGCCAGTGTATCTACCTGTATATCTACCTGTCCCGAGCGATCATGTGATGTCTACAGCTCACGTGGCCACTGCAATTATTTAATTTTCTGGTTAGATTGATCCCTCTTTGATCACAGCAAGAATAGGCACACAGATGCAGCATTTGTTCCGATGTGTTTTTTTCACTTACACATGTTACACATAGCCATATTTCAAATATAATTTCAATGGCTCTATACCCGTATGACATCAGAATATCAAGTATACGCTTTTTTCGTGATCGTAAAAATGTTTTTTTTGTAGAATGTCGCATGCGTTGCTGTACGATGGCCCAATTTTAGGGTGATGTAAAATTTATCAGATTGGCAGGTGATCAAAAGTGGTGCGCCAAACTACGATGCGAAATAAACGTCTCTATACTGCATAGTTAGACGGCCGCCATTAATATGATCACCTATAGTCGCAGTGAGAGTGGAGAAACATACATATTTCCCTGAAAGACATACTTGCTGTAGGATCAGCGGGAATAGAACCTGGGATGCTGGCGTTATGGTCACGCTCTTTACTAATGCACTACGCCCTTGGATTGTACCTGTTAGTGTAACATGTTTAACTCTTTCAGCGCGGGGATCGACTTTAGACGTCAGTATCTGACGTCTGCAGACGTCAGATTCTGACGTCTAAAGTCGATCCCCGCACTGTAAGATTATAGATATTTATAATGGCCGTAGACCCTTAACACAGGTATTCAAATAAAGCGGAAAGAGTTTACTAAGACATCAATGATGATTTCAAATTGAATAAAACCCTTTGGTCGCCATGATTTATACAAAAATATTTCAGCGCTTTAAGGGCTAATTAGTTAATATAAGACATGTTACAGTAGCTCGCGCGATAAAAAATATCGCGCCAGAATCGATATTACTTATTTTAGTGATGCCATTTAAAACATAGCGCGATGAGATAAACCGCTTTATCGCGCGATAATTTCAGATTGAAAGAAAAGCGTGGCGATTTTTACTGAAATATCGCGCGATATAGGCCTAATGTAGCCTACCTTGCCCAACCAAAACAGTGGCAACGCTGGCCCAGCATTAAATCAGAGACTTAATGACCAGACTGGATCGATATATCAAGCAACGGGAGATTACTGTGGGAGTTCTCACAGTTGCATCTCAATATGAAGTAATGCTAAAGGTGGTTCGGGTGGAGATATGGTCATCTTACAACGTAGCGTGGGTGCAACAAAGGTGTGGTCTACACCATATCATTTGTGCAACTTGAAATAATGCCAAAATAAACATCATAACCCAGCAAGCACGATACGTCGACCCAATGTTGGTTTAATGTTGGGCCAGCGTCGCAGACGGTGGCCCAACCTTAAACCAACATTGGGTCGACGTATCGTGTTTGCTGGGTTATTGTGTCATTTTAGTCACATCCCACGTAATCAGGTAATCATACCATACTCTACTCAGAGTTTAATACAGTCATTTTTGTAATGTAATGTACTGTAATATAATGTAATCAAGATAATGTTACCAATGCATACAATAAAGCAGGTTGAAATTGCAATGCACGTGCGGCATTTAGTGAGTATTCTGTCCCCTAATTACAGATAACTAGCTGTGGTTATGAGCTTTGATGGTAATAAATAGTGCAGCAATGTATTGGGCACCACAATGTGCTCGATTCATCTACAATACTTCTTTTCACAGCCAAAAGGTGATAAATGATTACTGAAAAAATAAACAGTTGCGTTGTAGCTTTGAAGAGAAGAATACCTCGACCGCCTGTGCCAAAACAAAGTGTGTAGGGGGCAAAATTAGCAGTTAGGCGCGAAATCCACGCGCGGTATTCAAAATTAGGTGTCTATTTTATGTAGGTATGCCTGGAGGAAGTTTTGCTACCTTGTTTGGTGGACAAAAAATATTATAAAAATTAACAATAAAATGATATGTGAAAATTAAATGCACTTTAGAATATATACATGTATTATAGCGGAATAAAAAAATATTTATTTAGAGTAACATTAACAGGTAGATTGTCCCACTGGCATTTACGACGACTTTACCACAACAAAAACAAACCGTTGCCGTGGCAGGATAATAGCCATATACTAGCCCACACCGTTGCTGTATACGTTTTACCCGGGAAAATCAACCCTTTTCAACATGGCGGTGTCTGCATGAGAACGATCAAGACCCCAAGGTCAAATAAATGTTCACAACTTGTTAACGAAGGTGCGGCAAATGAGCTGAGCATGCGATCATGGCGCTGTAATTTTACTGATTCTAATAAACCTAGTTTCGCCCTGATTAATCGAGGCCATACCAGGCGTCTTAGATATGACCGTCCAAAGAAATGTCCCACGTTTTGATCGAGCGCAATCTGTGGCTGAAACCTTCAGTTTCAAGTTGTGTTTCAGCCACGTTGGGGCTAGCAGGACATTAGCCACAGTCGGTCCCGATTTTTTTCATATATAGCTTTATATGCAAAGTTTCATGTCAGTGACTGTATGTGTGAGATGTATCATGCATAATTTGTTTACATAAAAATAAGGAAAGTAATATATTATTCTGTATTCCTTAGTATAGCCACATGATCGTGTTTATAAAGGCCCCTTATGTGATATATTATTGTGATAACTAAATTTTGCTTTGAAATAACTATTATCTTCAGCAAAACGAATTATCAATGAACATATTGAAACTATAATGTAATATTCTATTTCTGCCGCTATTTACAAAAACAGATATTTGTCTAGCGTACAGTGACTTGAACACAAAATAACCACCGCTATGCATACGTTGTATCTCAATCGTTATAAGCACCTCGGCAGGTTTATTCACATGATCCATAGATGACAAGCCAGCTGTTGCGGTGTTCGTTTGTGCATTATAATAGTGTGTATTTGATAGTCAACATAAGGTTTGCCTGCTGTGTTGAACTATGAGCGGCATCAGTACGTATTGTAGCACAGGTAGATAGTCTGCACAGTGGATAGCACTTATCTTGTTTGCTGTTTTATACAGATATGAACCCCTGAGAATATATGATTGTGTGGGCTACATAGGTAGAGTCCCTATACTAACAGACGGACGTTGACCGTTGTGCTATTATTCCGTCAGCGGATTATACACACATGTTATTTGCTGCTGTATCAGGTATAACCAGACTTACATTTCAACGTGTACAGCATTCATTGTGGATTTGATGACAAAGCATATATGATGATATATTGCTGGCAGGTGTAACGCTAAAGATCACTATTCGACCAGCAGCAGTTTATGTCTCACTGCTAGATTATACTCGCTGACAATATGGCTATTACTGTGTCAACCACCTGGTAGGGTTTGAAGTGGTGCTTTACCGGGGCACACATGACCCAGCAGTGCATGCAGTTTCCAATGGTCAACAGGAAGTGGCTGACCGTCTGGCAGGTTTATTGAGGAGTTAGTTTGTGGTGAAGATTAGTGATCACTGGCCCACATGAAAGACTGGTCATCTGGTGCAGGTTGACCACCACAGTGGTCATCATGGGGAACAGACAAAGCAGCAGATCTTATCACAGACGCCACAGTAGATCACGAAGTCACAGCTACGACTCCTTCACCAGACCAAGGTACGCATCCCCTCAGTCTGTCTGTCTGACATATTGAATGGCGGGAAAAAATATCATGTAGGAGCCATGGCACCCCTATCAATCTTCCCTACAGCAAGGCCAGGCTTCCGGAGATCGCAGACCTCGGTCTGCGACCTCGGGAAGCCTAGCCTTGCTGTAGGGAAGATGTCCCTACTCAACTATCTTTCTGAGCATGTGGTGGAGAATCAGCGAATACAAATGTTGATAGCTGTGTACAGCCACACATCGAGATGTTGAAACAATGATGGATGAAGCCACCATTGGTTCGTGTCTGGCGTTTGCTGGGAACCTTCAGTATCAGTAATGTTACTTACCTGACAGCACTTCCAAGTTTAATAGTGTGTGTAACCATGTGCGATCTCGGTTCCGGAATACTCACTATACAGTCAGTACTTTCATTTTCGATTTGTTATTATGGACGGCCTTCCATTCCATTATTTTATTAATAGTTTCACTCCATTCAAGGTACGATCTGACCCTTTCTAATGTAAAATATTTTACATAATACATTAGGAGGTAGATCTATTCTGATTTCTTCGCCTGACACCCGTGATTTTCCCCAGGTGCTCCTCTTAAGTCATTGGTGTAGAGAGAATCCAGCTGGTCTCTGGCTCATATCTCGCCTATCGGTCAATGGAACTGAAATGAAAGCACGGAAAAATCAGAAATAACCTATTGTTTTGAAAATCTGCGGACAAGGCATTCTTGGTACGCCGTCGGTGGAAAATTCACTTGCAAAACGTGATGGACATGCATGATAGACAGGACTCAAACTCGGCCAAATAAATAGTCTATTACTATCACTATTACTAACATTTATATTGCGCCTAAGCTCTAATGATTCATAAGCACATTTTTATTGCTGTTGAAAAATATCATTGAAGCTTCTTTCCCCACATCAGTAAATGTATGTCTCGTGAATGCATGGAAGATAAAGTTGACGGCCACAATTTGTGCTGTTGATCCTTCTCTGCTTATCCCGCTAAGGTAATTTATTTAAAATTTCACCCACTTGAAGTTTTGTTTCGAGCCTCCGTGACCGAGAGGTAGCGTGCTCGGCCTCAGACCGCCAGGGTTTGAATTTCGAGTCCTGTGTCTGGAGGGCAGTGTCATCTCACTCATCTCACCATCCTCAGGAGGTTCTCCTGGCCCAATTTAGCCTGTATGTGCTTAAAACCGGAGTCATTTCATTTCATTTGCCCATGACCCACAACTTCAAGTGGGTGAAAATAACTCATATTTCTTTCAATTAAGACCAAACATTTGCTAATCCCGATGTTTAAACACTCATTTCGTTCCCAAGATCAGTGATCTGCTCGGCAAATAAACAAATTTAAAAACGAATAGTCGCGCTTAGCGGTCTAATCAAGACCGTGAATAATTACACGTTAAAACTTCAATTCACGTACACAGCATCATGCACATTGGATTTATCATTTATTATATAAAGAGACATTCAATGTCACGATGCATGTTATTTTATGTCACGTATATCATTATCATTTGGCTAGTCCGAGTATTTATTTATATCTATGTACATTTTATGGCGATTTTGTATTTGGACTGTGTGGCCATGCCATGTCTCTCAGGGGATAAATTCGTACTGAGGTATTCGACCATAGTGTATTTTGTTACAGGTATAGTTATACCAAGAACTATATCTGACTTAGCTGATATGTTTTAGACATTTATACGCGCTGTCATAAATAAATTATCTTTAAATAAAAGCGATGGCGAAGCACCAACATACTTTCGTTAAACAAAGAGAGCGTATGCATGCGTAACATATACCATTATTTTACTTACCGGTACCATCCCACAATTCCAATTTATTTATTTTCGCTGACCGACATATAGCGTGTGAAACGGGGTTCTTGCGTTATCATGTTTATGGGGACTGGAGATTAGAAAAACTACACCCAATTTCATACTTTGGTGCGTGATGAGTCTTACATGTAATGTAATGTAATGTAATGTGATGTAATCACCAGTAATGTAATGTTTAAGGTGGTAGACTGAATTATTGACCTTTCTATGCATGTGTACTATACTTTAATAAATATTTATATGACTTATACATGTTATAATACAGACTGAGCCGTCGTCAATGTAACATGACAGCACACAGACTCTGATTATGAGACACACCCGGTATACAGACACTTCACGGCGTCACTGACCAACATTAAGCATGTTAAGTAGGCCTATAACTGGTGCATATATACCCAGCAAATCCCAGCCCAGCAAACACGGGGCATTCACCCAAAGCTGTTTCAATGTTGGCACACCGTCTTTGACGCTGGCCCAGCATCGGAACAGCATTGGGTGAATGCACCGTGTTTGCTGGGAGGCTTTCACCCGATGTTGTTTGTGTCTGCTAGATCAGAATGTTAATGTTTAACCCTTATCCCGCTATGTTAATTTATTTAAATTTTCACTCACTTGAAGTTGTGGCTCGCGGTAGCGAGACACAACTTCAAGTGAGTGAAAATTACTCATATTTGTTCAATTTGAGACCAAACATTTGCTGATCTTGTTGTTTAAGCGCTCATTTCGTTCCCATGATATATAACAGTTATTTGATGGGTAATAACAAAAAAAAAAAAACTATAGTCGTACTTAGGGGTCTAAAGGTTAATAAATCCGTTCTTCGGCAGGTGTCAAACTGATTTTCACTCGACTTTCAATTCACCAAATACAATCTGACATGTAATACAAAAAATAATTAATGCAATTTTAGGAATCATGTGAAACTAATTTTCGCTCATTTGAAAATGGAAATTGTTTCAGTAATTGAAACTGAATGTGGACGAAACAAATGTACAAAACAATCCGTCACTGAAATAGAGAAACAAGAGACATTATCCGTTCTTCGCCAATTGGATTAAAAGTCCAGATACATCATCAGATCATAGTCTTGGCAGTTGCAGATATAATTTATTTAATTTTTTGAAATAATATTTACACACATTTATTACCCCTTCCACAGACGCTTCTTCTCGGAGGTTGGGCCACAACCAAACATGCGTATTCAAGTCGAGATAACTGATTTAAGTATGAGTTTGTCTCTTTGGATATGGGAGGGTGGCAGATACACCCTTTCATATCCAAGGGGACGATTTAATGTGACTGATAACTCAGATTGACACTTTACGATGGTCTGATAGTAAAAGACGACTCACTGTGGAAAGATTTAATTATCTCTGTGATCAGATAACATATCCAGATAGACTTTTATGTCCTATTTAAAATGGATCAATATCGTCAGATTTTCTTAACATAATATGATTATCAATAATCATGATAATATTAGTCAACGCTCACTGTGCACCTCCCCTCCAATAAGTAATAGGTTGATGTTAACATTTATCTCCTTGTCGATGCCATTTTTAATCTGCACTTATCATATACATTAGCATGTATAAAACAGTTTCTACAGAACGATTTTTAGCGTGATTATATAATGATGATTACGGCGCCTTACGATTGCGATTACAGCTAATATTTGTAATGTGATCGATTACAAATCGTAATCAGACGATTATCATGACATTTTCAATCTTAGTTCTAAATTAACATTTCTAAACTTGTTATAGTCTACTCAATTTTGGTGTTTGATGAAATTGATGACATTTGTATTAGTCATGTTCTCGCCTTGCTAAGAAAGGTCTTACTAAGGGATGATGGAACAAATGTGGCTCGGGTGTGAGGCTTGACAAATAAAGTTGCTACTGCGGAAGTTGCTGCATACGTGGCGCTGCTGTGAGACCTAGCCTAAGAAAAATGACTCATTTAGAATCGAGTGTGGGGCTCAAATGTGAAGCCTTGTCTAGAGAATGCATTACCTGTGTGACTCAGATGTGGGCCACTGAGGCTCAGATGGGACTCAGATGTGATGCTTTACCTAGAGAGGATGCATCACCTGTGACTCAGATGTGAGGTCTTGCCTAGAGAGGATGCATCACCTGTGACTCAGATGTGGAGCCTTGTCTAGGAAATATAACTCACTTAGGATCGGATTTGAGATCTTGCCTAGGGTAGATGGGCTTAACCACACACTACATCTACATATGATCTACGCAGCAGATGTAACAATCTACTTTTTCCACCTGGGAAAAATAATTAGCAAATGTATATTTTATACCTCATTTCACATAATGGCAATATAGTTGACATGGGTTGACATTGTGGTTCAGCCCCAGCGACACCACCTTTGCATGGCCGATATGGTCCATATTACTGCATGCCCTGTGTGGACTCTCATCCTGGGCATACATATCTGTGTTGATTCAGTCAATATGTGTCATTGTGGTAGGAAATCCCCGTGACATACCTGACCATACCTGTGGTGGTAGACGGTGACCTCACCTCACCCACACACTATCAGGTAGCCTGCCAACCCAGAAAATGTGAAGATAATCAACCAATGCTGGTTGAATGCTGGGCCAGCGTCTACGACGCTGGCCCAACATTTAACCGGCATTGGATCTGAGTCTGATGGACTGCCAAATGATCCCGTATATTAATCTCAGGCACCAACGCGCTTCTTCAACTAAACAACATTCTGTGGAATTAACCCATTCCTGATTTTCAAATTGGCCATTTTTTAGGTTTAGACGCATAATATGTTTTACCAATTTTACGGCGTATATTTTGTTGTTGTTTGTTGTGGAAGCGTCAAGAATGAATGGAAATTTCCCTTTTATTTTTGCAAGAAATAATTCATTTATATATTTAAATGCAATAGATGAACATTGATGTAGACTGGCTGATGTGTTGCATTGTTGGTGCTTAATTCACTGTAACATGTGTAACTACTGTCGCATTTTTATTTGAAAATAGTTTGCATTTGTATTCATAGTTGATTGTAATTACATTAACCTGCTTAGCATGCTTAGTGTATGTATTAAAATGTAATAAATAAACATAAGTTTATCTAAAATATCCATCGATTGTCTATTTAATAACAGGTGCAGTTAAAACGTGGATATTTTTCATTCATCTGAAGCTGGCAATTGCGCCAGTGAAATTTAAAACTGTTAAATAGTAGTGCAGCATTAAAAGCGTTAATCACCGTCATGCTATTATTAGATTTTAGATTATTTATTTATTTTTCGTTTATGTTTGAAATTAATATGACATAGTTTAACACTTTAAACATTTCCGCTCATCAATTGTGGTTTGGGTCAAGAGGACGTAGTGATTGATTGCTCGTATAAAGTAATTTGGAGCAGTTTAATTTGACAAGTAGGCAGGTGGTCTGTGTCCATTTATGGTGCCTGATAAAATATACCACACTGCTCTGTTTATCAGTTTATATATAGGGTTAAAATACACAGTGGCTATTCGAAATTCTTTTTAAAAAAAATTAATGTTGCGGCACATTATATTTTATTATTCTACTCTATTTTAGACATTGTATGATAGTAACGTTCTTTGTTGAAGTAGCAAATACGATATTACACAAAACCAATGTTGGTTTAAAATTGGGGCAGCGTCACAGACGGTGGTTCAACAGTAATCCAGCCTTGAGTAAATGTATACCTTTTTGCTGGGATGTGGTCATGGCGCCTTAATTCTATATTGGCCCAATGCTGGTCCACCGTCTACGACATTGGTGCAGCTTCAGGCCATCATAGGGTCAACGTCTCGTGTTTGCTGGGTGGTAACTGTGTGCTATATGTATACATATATGTTGACCATACATGGCCGATGTGCACTTGAAGTATTTAGGTTGGTCATAATAATTACAATACTTTACATAGGCTGCATCGGCAATACGCTGTATGACATTGGGACTTTAGATATTCCTGTTTTAATTAACATAGATTTATGAGGGAAAGTGACGCGAGACAATTTATTTATAGACGAGACGTAACGGTATAGATCTGACGTCGTACATGTCTTATGAATCTACATCTGAAAAACATGCAGTTTCGGTCCACAATTAACCTGCTTATTTATATCGTAGGCCTATACAGATGATCATATCCTGATTTTATCTTCGCTACTGATTTTACTCATTTTGATCAGCCTGCTGAAAATGTATCAATCTTTTTATTATTTATTTTTATTTTTAATCTACGTAAAAGGCTATTTCAGAATAAGGATTTGTCACTAAATTGCAAGCACTTTATTTCTTTGATACATGATGTACAGTTTCTCATTTACCTGTTCACAATATCATGAATATTGAAAGTGTCCTGCGTACAGCTGCTTATTATTACTGCCTCTTTACAATATCGAAAGTGTTCTGCGCTTTGACGGAAAATTACGATATAATAACAAATAACGTTAGCCTACTTGATTTTGCGTCACACACCGTGAATAAAATCGCTTTCATTGCCCATTTTTTGTTCATGGTCACCTCCTTATTCCATAAACACTTGCGCTCCCATCTTGAAACCCTGCAAGTCGCCGCTCTTATGTATAACTTCTGAATGTAGAGTATGCTCCATGCTATCCATAAAAAATAAACCCTAATCAACACTGTTTAATAACGATGATCCTAATATTTAAACCTCCTTTCTTTAATTTTTTTAAAGGTGGCATAATGTCATATGAAGTTTGCTTTCGTCGGTGTCGGTATCAGCGTTAACATCTCTTTGTGGACACGATCAGTTTTTCATGTATCTGCTGAAATTTTTATGAATGTTGCCAATTACTAGATCTAGCCTAAACTGATTTCACGTTGGTAATTTCGTGAAATAACCTGACAAGTTTTCAGCTAAATAATTTTAATTTTTAATTTTAATTAAAAAAGGCGGGCTATTGCAATTGAAGTTCGGCGTCGTCGGCGTTGGCGTCGGCGTTAACATTTATTTGTGGGCACGATAACTTGAAAAGTTTTTCATGTATCTTCCCAAATTTGTTATGCACGGTACAAATGACCTGTTCTCGGACAACTTCAATCATGGCTGAAAAAAATTGTAAAATGGCCGATTTATTGCGATTTTTTGCATTTTACGTCAATAATTTGATCTTGTGGGCGCGATAACTGGAAACGTTTTTCATGTATCTTGTTCAAATATGTTATGCATGTTTCTAATAAGCAGTTCTCGAAAAAGTTCGATAATTGCTGAAAAAAAATTCAAAATGGCCGATTTATTGCGATTTTTTGCATTTTACGTCAATAATTTGACCTTGTTGGCGCGATAACTAGAAAAGTTTTTCATGTATCCTGTTCAAATTTGTTATTCATATTACTAATGACCGGCTCTCGGACAAGTTCAATAATAGCTAAAAAATTCAAAATAGCTGATTCATTGCAATTTTTCGTATTTTAAGTCAATAATTTGACTTTGTGGGCGCGATAACATGACAAATTTTCCATTTATCCTGCTCAAATTTGTTATGCATGTTACTAATAAGCAGTTCTCGGACAAGTTCGATAACGGCTGAAAAAAAATCAAAATGGCCGTTTTATTGCGATGTTTTGGATTTTAAGTCAATAATTAAGCAGCCCTCGCCGAGGCGGGATGCTTACTGTATTCCACACGGTCCGCCGCCGCCTCCGCCGCCGCAGTTATTTGTTTTCAAGATAGCTACTAATCTATTAACTTCTGCTTCCTCATACTTCAAATACCATCACATACCACTGGGGAATTGTTTTGGTGATATTTTGATCCCCATATCGTCAACCCTTTAATTACTATGGCCACTAACGAAGAAAAGCTCGTTAGCGCGTTTCGGGAAAATGTTTACATCAGATCTGTTCAGCTATGTCAGCTATTGTCTGGATGAACTTTTGAGGCGCAAACAATTTCAAAATGGCCGTTTAGTGGCCATTTTTTTCATTAATACTTAAGTAACTAATAAAAAATGTAAAATAGCTGAATATAAAACAAAATGTGATGTATCACGCAAGGTATATAACCCATGACCAGGATGACAAATTTCGCACTAACAAAATCCAAAATCGCCGCCAGTCGGCCATTAATTTTTTTTCTCATTATCTCGGAAATCTTGCATGATAGGTGATCTATGAACTACTGCTTCCTCATACCTCACATAGCCATCAGATACGACCAGGGGATTTTTGGTGACATTTTGATTTCCATATTATCAACCCTTCAATTACTAGGGTCACTAACAAAAAAATACGTGTTAGCGCATTTCAGGAAAAAGTTTGCAGCAGATCTTCTTTTTATTGGCAGCAATGTCAGTCAATGACCTGATTAACTTTTGGGAGCATTATCTTGGAAATGTTGCATAATAGCTAAAGCGGTAATATAAAATAGACCTTGAGAAAGTTTGCTGATCTATATCAAATTTGAAATGGCCGACTGTCGATAACGGAGGACTGCTTTCTTGTTCGTTTCCAAACAACTCTTTCTAGTTTGACCTTGTCAGTACAATAACTTAAGTTCAATAATGGCGGCGGGCTATTGTTGAGTGTGCTCTTGTTTATTTATCTTTCTGAAATTTCGTCTGCCTGCGGCTGATAACTAGTTATCGGACATGATCTATTGTGGGTTCACAGAAAGCAAAATGGCGAACTTATCTGATTTTACGTCCTATCATGTTAATTTCACGATGTGGGCGCAAGTTTGTTTGCATATTCTTAGAAAACAGTTCGCACGCAAATACGATAATAGTTCAAAATTATGACTGTTTTGTGGTCCATGTTTGCTTATCGATACATATTGAATATTTGCAGTTGATTTTTTGATTAAATGCACTCGACCATGTTGACGGACGAAAATCTATAGAGTTCTTTTGAACACGAGAATCTTGATATCGACATGAGTTGGATGTAGGCCTATTATACTGTATATAAGGTGCCACTCCTCCTGATCAAGGTCATGATGACTTCTGTGGAAACGTTAATGATTTATTTCTGTGTATAGTCTGTTAACTCTTACAGCGCGGGGATCGACTTTAAACGTCAGATTCTGACGTTTAAAGTCGATCCCCGCGCTGTAAGAGTAAAATATTTATCATGACCGTAGACCCATAACATAACATATTCAAATGAATCCGAAAGAGCTAACTGAGACATTTGTGATGATTTAAAATAGAAAGAAACCCTTTTGCTTTCTTAGTTTCTATATACAAAATATTTCAACGCTTTAAGGGTTAACCCTTATAGGCCTGTCCCAGCAAACACAAAACATTTGTATAACATTTGTACAATGTTGGACCAACGTCGAAGACGTTGGGCCGACGTTGCACAAATGTTATACAAACGTCTTCGATGTTGGTCCAACATTGTACAAATGTTATACAAATGTTTTGTGTTTGCTGAGGTGTACGTTTCCAATCATGTTTGAAAGGAAATATCACTGAACTTGATCAAATGGACAGTGATAGTGATGGGACAGATGCTCAGTTGATTAAAGAATACTAATGTAATTTTGAAGATGTCTATCTTCATTAATGGAATATTTTCTGACATATAAAGCTGGAAATTGCGTTAGCAATTCCAGCTTCAACTGTCTGAAAAATTGTTGCAAATAATGCAGCAGCACAAGTTTTGAAACTGCTGCTTGATCAAATATTTCAGGAAAGTTTTTCTGAGACTAAAATCGCGTACGGTGTCGCACTGGAGAAAGTAAATTGTCCGCGCCATGAAAAAATAATTGGTTTTGTAGTGAAATAACTGTCTATGTGAACGGGTGAAGAGAAGGCATACGTACAACATGTGAGACTTGCAGTGCACATCTTTGCACAATACTGTTGATCAGTCATCAATATATTTATGAGGGTTCTAGTAGGCCTACTATTGGTTTCCCATTTATATGGGATCCTGAAACGGCGTATTGTGTGTGATCAGAACCAGTTAGCAACTTATTCAGGATGTAAGCCGAGCTGAAGTTGGTTGACACACGATAATTGAGGAAGTCGACTGCAATGTTATTAATTGAGTTGTGCAAGGAAAGTAGGAACAATAATTTCGTTGTAAAAATACAGTTTTTTATGTCATACATGTGTGCGAATTTGTAATCTGAAAAGAAAAAAACTGCAAATCATAGCCATTCAACACAACTAAATATAACAGCGACATAATGGTTAACAACCACCGGAAGTGCGTTAAGTGTTCATACTAATGTGGACCATGACCTGGCCTTGAAATGTACACCTAATCCATGCATAGTGTCTCTCACTCGGTCACAGCGGCCCCCTTAACCCTTTAACCGCCAGTGCCGCATATATTCGGGTTTTCATTTTTTATTAGCACCACATTTTAAATATGTGAAAGATAAAATGTGACATCAACCAGCAAGATTTGAAAAGAGTTGACCTCCATTTTGTCAAATCTGAATAATTTTCACTCACTTGAAGTTGTGGATCGCGTTAGCGAGACGCAACTTCAAGTGGGTGAAAATTCAAATTGAATAATTTGGCGGCTAAAGGGTTAACATGTCTTTCTCTATAATAGCCCTGTAAACACACCCCCGTGCCAAACAACATTAGCATGTTTAGAAGGTCTAACCCCCCATTAAGATGGGTACATGTACATGTAGCAGGGTATAGTCTATTTTACGTTTGCGTTGCTAGTTTCAGTGAGCGGGAATCAGGAGGTGACTTAATAGAGCGGATAATCACCATGTGATGTTAGAATCTCTCTTCACTATTATGCCGTGCAAAGCCAAAAGGCAGTATCTGCTTACTTTACAAGTCAGATAGTCACTGGCCATGTAATACAACGTAATTTTACATAATTATAAGCGCTATAACTTCAAAATCATTCAAATCATTTTTAAAGTGTTTTTTTTTAAGAATTAAATACTCTATTTAAGTTTTATCAGATGATGGGATCACTGCGTGAAAGAATTCTAATATTATATTGTATTCATTGAAAATTGATTAGGTGAAACGGTATCGTCCAAGGCCATACGATTTGTAAGTCACACGGGTGATCGTATTAAATGGAGATTGGCTGTATTTGCATGGTCGACCATTAATTTAAATTGGTTGGCATAACATATGCATCTATAATCGTATGATGTTACATTACGACTCTCTTAGCCTCAAATTATATTTGGGGACATATGTATAGCTCACTCACTCACTCACTCACTCACTCACTCACTCACTCACTCACTCACTCACTCACTCACTCACTCACTCACTCACTCACTCACTCACTCACTCACTCACTCACTCACTCACTCACTCACTCACTCACTCACTCACTCACTCACTCACTCACTCACTCACTCACTCACTCACTCACTCACTCACTCACTCACTCACTCACTCAATCAATCAATCAATCAATCAATCAATCAATCAATCAATCAATCAATCAATCAATCAATCAATCAATCAATCAATCTATCAATCAATCATTTCCTGAATCCGCACTTCTGTTAAGACATTGAGATTTACCTTCACGGTTACTCCAATAATATTGCTACTAAAATCCCCAAACCATCCTGTTCCCACAGAAAACTCCAATAATATTGCTACTAAAATCCCCCAACCATCCTGTTCCCACAGAGAACAGGGGCTCTGAGAGGAGCCGTTTTGTGTGACATATCAAAGCAGTGAGCTATATAATATAGCACTGCAGGAGGCGGAGTCTTGGGTGATGGCACGGCGGGCGCAGATGGTTGGCTAAAGATGACGGTTCAGTGATAGTGGTTTCAAACACACTGCTCAGAAATCAGAGCACATCTCAAAAGGGCCAGTCCTTGCCCTTTCATCCGGTGGGTGGTCGCTCAAACGGTGGTTTCTATATATTTCAGCAGACCTGGTTCCTTGTCTCCCGGACTTACGTTGCCAATGCTTTGTACAATATCCTACCTCACCAGGTAAAAAGAAAGAGGCATAGGGTTTATACCAGAACTAGTGCATAACCTCGCCCGTCAGCCTTCGCGCTGCGCGCTCCCATGTACTCTACTCCCCCAACCACTTTTTTATGATTCGCTCACCAACCAGCTAATAATCGGTTTGTTAAACACGTCAGCATTAGCTGTCAGCCCCCTTTTTATTTTATTGAGCGAATAATACAGATATTCAAAAGTAAACATCTCAATGCCTTATCACATAAGAAATTTAATTGAGAAGCCAGAAACAATGATCTTCATGCAATCAGTATTTGTGTCAGTATTGGTTATAACATGTTATAGGCCCGCCCCTATACTCGGTAGAAGTTCACAGGCAACTGCACCTGTTCTATTTTATGAGTGCATGTTACGACCACAATGATCATATAGCTTGGCTGTGTGAGTTGTGATTACCATACTACTATCATGATCGCTGTGGTAGAGTGTAGCTGGGAATAAGTGGCCATACACTATTGTCTAGGATCCATTCATCCTTCCTGACAATGGGACTTAGCAGTGGATCAGACAGAGTCACGCACACGGGAGGGTGGGGCAAAATGTGATCAGCCGTGACGGGGAACCATAAATCTTCACCTTGTCCTGTCATCATCTACCACGTCGATATGAGCAAAACTTGAGACATTGCGCCAATGAAACAACGCATTAAAACAACATTGATTTAGTGCCTCGCGTTTGCTGTGTTACCAAGGTCATTCTACAGTCAGGCACGATATTCTCACATTATGACTTCAATATTAATGCAGACAAGTTGTTTGAAGTTTACTATAAGTACATGATTCCCGGGAGAAGGACTAATGTAGGGGCTGCATAGATAGAAGATGTCGTTTCTGTGCCATGCTAAGATTGTCCATTTCGCGCTGACTGCCGTAGTTCACTCTCATGAGTCTGTATGTTCATAGTTATTCACTAGGTGGCGCTTATCCTCACTATCTCTGCAATCCGCGCTGTGCTTTCTGGGTGTAGCCGTAGCCCGCTATTGATGTATGTGGACTAAATTCTGATACTTTAGTACTAAAGTCTTACATGTATATAAATATACTTGAATCTGTTCTCACATTAAAATAATTGAAAGTAATTCTCACTAATATGAATATGGGTGACGTTAAAAGGATGCACTTCTCGCCACTGGCAATCAAAACAAAAACAATCCAACACTACTATTGACTTTGCAGACTCTCTGATAATCAGTCCGATAATTTGTGCGAGCGGTGGAATGAATCGATATAATATACCTGTATAAAATATGTAGGCCTATATAATATAATTCACACTTATACAGGTGCATGTAAGCAACAGAGATCAGATGAGGTGAATCGTGTATTGTATGGCGCAACATTTATAGTATAATGATATAAAGAGTGCTTATAATTTACAATCTTGGTACATACATACTGTCGTGCAAAGCCAAAACGCAGTATCTGCTTACTTTACAAGTAAGCAGATACTTCCTTTTGACTTTGCATGGCAGCACAGTGCGGGTCATCACAAACGCTGTGGTATGATGTTTTGGCATCCGCTGACAAATTCACCATAATGGTGGTATAAAACTACGTCACGTGATGTACATTATATGTTATTTGCAAAAACAAGATTTACATCGGTTCAGCGAGTTTAGCAAATACCCAATGCGTTAGCTTTAAGAGACAATCGCGTTTATTGTATTATCAATTTCTTGTTTTTAAAGCAGCCCCTTGGGATGACATCAATTTTCGTTTTTAATTCCGTACTGAAGTAGTGTATCCCACGGATCATGTTTTTTTTTTCAGAATTTTCATATTTTTACAAATATGTTTAATCAACATTTCTATAAAACCAGAAGTAACCCAAACAAACTATTTGTATACCTGAAGGACGATTGAATGTTTTCACAGCATTGGGCCACATGCTGATGGCATCGGCCCAGCGTTGGGTAGACAATCAGTGCTGCAGGTGTGTCCTCCCGTGTCCTGACTATAAGACACCAATTAGCGGCGAATGCTCTGATCTTACCGTCTGATACGTGGGAATATGTGATGTAAAGTGCTGAATATTGCTGACTTGTTTTGTTTACATGGCAATATATGACCTGGAAATACAACTATTTCACTCTTTTTCGGTGCTTTAAAATTGTTTTTTTGACTTTTTCGTATTTTCAGTTAAGATCAGTAGGCTATATAGCTTTATATAAATCAAATTTTCCAAATTGACAACATTGAAAATGTCTCATCCCAAGGGGTCCTTTTAAATAAAGTAGGTGTTTATAGATACATGCAATATTATGTCCCCTAAGTATAAGCCTATTTTTTTGTTGTATATATTATGACTGATTGATTCTAAAGAGTTCTGGCAGATGATTAGATATTGCCGGATAATAGAGATCTGATGATATTTAACAGGAGTGCTCCACGTTTTGAAATACTGTCATTTGATTGGCATCAGCGACAAGTATCTTCAGGTTTTGAATCAAATCTGCGTAGCTTGTATCTACGTTGAAAAATGATGATGAGATGCAATCAATGTCAAGGATATGTGGACCAATGTTATGTAGAGTTTTTGTAGACCAAGCATCATTCTTTTAACAATTATGTACATTTATACTTTTCTATTGCATTGTCACAACTTCCAGCGAAATATGTTGCCAATTTGATTTGATTACGATAATCCACCATACCGTATATCGCTGTAACTTGCAGGGTTTCAAGTGTATATTGAGGAATTAATCGCGGGTGTGCCCCATTGATCTGAATCGTACTGATGCGTCAATGGTCGTTAGTTCGTGTAGGTAGCCACTGGGCACAGGACGTTGTTGCGACGTTGAATCAACGTCATTGACTATGATTCAACGTCGCAACAACGTTGTGTGTCCAGTTGGTAATGATGTGGAACAGGTGGATGACTTACAAAGTGATCAATACAGGCTCAAACAGCAAAACAGAAAATTCACTCTCACTCACTCAGCGACTCTCATGCGAGCCGCTCGCACCAGAGTCGCTGAGTGAGAGTGAAACGTTTGGCCAATTTTTCACCCCTCGGCCCGTTGGGCCCGAAGGGGTATTGTCGTCCCCTTCGTGCGCCGCCGCTGCCGTCTCCGCCGCCGCCGCCGAACACACTCTTTTGGCTACTACACCAACATGGTTCAACAGTTTAAATTCATAATTCATACAAACATTCAACCCCTCCCTGCACTTTTTTTTACCCAAGGTCAAGGTCATAGGTCAAGGTCAAAGATTAAAAAAAATCTTGTTAACGCGATAACTTAAAAAATAATTTTTGGATCTCTCCATTTTTTTACGTGAAGTTACCCATGAGTATGGAGATCACCTGATTAGATTTTCAGCTTTCCATCGATAATTAAAAAAGCCGTCACCTGGCGACTATTTTTTTTTTTCGACTTGATTTTTTTTTTTCATAATTCCCTTGAAACCTGGTGTACATGTATATAGGTTTTCAGGGTCTGCGAGTCTGTTGGCATTATTCGTTTTTGCGTGCAACCGAAAACGAGGCTATGGCGGCCATCTTTATTTTTTAATTACAAAATTCCTTGTTAACGCGATAACTTGAAAAATAATTATTTGGATCTTTCCAATTTTTTATGTGATGTTGCCCATAAGTATGGAGATGACCTGATTAGATTTTCAGCTTTCAACCGAAAATCAAAATGGCCGAACTCGCGATTAAATTTTTTTTAAACTTTTTTCTCAGATTTTCCTCGAAACCTGGTAGTTTTATGGGTCTGCGAGTCTATTGGCATTGTCCGTTTTAGTGTGCGACTAAAAACGAGGCTATGGCGGCCATCTTGATTTTTCAATTAAATAATTCCTTGTTGATGCGACAAACTTGAAAAATAATTATTGAATCTCTCCAATTTTTTATGTGAAGTTACCCATGATTATGGAGATGACCTGATTAGAATTTCAGCTTTCCACCGATAATCAAAATGGCCGGCACCTGGCGACTAATTTGTTTTTTACCTTTTTTTTTTAAATTCCCTTGAAACCTGTCATATATATAGGTTTTCGGGGTCTGTGAGTCTATTAGTATTGTCCGTTTTCATGTGAGACTGAAAACTAAGCTGCGGCGGCCATTTTGGTTTTATCAATTTTAATAAATCGTTCTTATTTTAAATGAATTGCCTTGAAACCTGGCATATATAGAGTCACTGCATGAGCCGAGGGGTATTTGAGTGCTTGCACGGTATTTTTCTTCACTTTGTGCCAATTGTCTGGGGCAGTATTCATATTCTGGCTGACAAACTGACTGGCAAGTAGCTAAAAAATACAACCAAGAACTACAGCAACAGCGCGTGCATGCCAAATAATGTACACTTTCTTGGACAACACGTTCATGAACTTGTCTCCATTTTTGTGTTATAAACATGATAAAGGCGTATATCAGTCAACTGATATATGGAACGTTTTTTTTAAATTAGGCCTTCTGTGTTGACATGGTTCTAAATGGGAGATAACATATTCTAATAGCACGCGAAGATTCCTTTCATGTTTGCACAATTATGACAACATAATGTTTGACGTAAAAAGTATAAACGTAAAGTTCACGGTTTATTAAAAAGCTGCAGACTGCAAAGAAGACAATGAGCTGGACATAACATCGTAAACACTGGTAAATAGTCATCAAAGTGAAGGAAATTTAAAAATAACATCACCAGATATAAATAGACAGGAATAAATAGTATTTAGAATATGGAAACATGTTAGCTCATCAAATTACATGTATTATTATTAAATTAGATCTTTAATTTAATGCACTAATACTATGAATACCAGATTTCTGCTTCATATGTTTATCTTTTTTATCTTTGTTTAAGCATAATTTGTATTGCTCATTATTGTATCAAGATCAGTAGGCCTATATAATATTATATTGTTATTTTTATTTGATTAAATGCCACGGGCAACTTGTATTTCATTCCGCATAAGCCATAAAATATATATATATTTGGTTTAGAATAATTTTGTGTGATATTATTAATATTATTATTATATTCATGCCTGCAGAAAGTAGCAAGAAATATAAAAGATAGTGTTTTCTTGTGGTCATTAGGTGGCGCATAGATCTAGTTCGAGTTCCGCTCAGCCAGCAATTGATTTTCCTGATACATGCACAACCTGGTGAGGTGTGAGGTGTCCTGGTAGGAAAATCTAGTCAGCGATCGTATCACCACCTGGTGAATATGTGAATGCAATATTGTTCATAATATAAACAGTTTATTTCGTCCAGGAGTAAAAATTCACTCAGATTCAGAACTATTTATTCGTCAAACAACAAACTCGAAACAAATCCATATATTTATTATAACCAGTAAGTAAAAATACATTAAGTGTAAAACACACCAACGCGACTGTCCGCGTGACGTCGCGCACAACATCGCGTCGGTTTTTCAAACACACCACTGTAGATCTGGTAATATAGATTGCTAGCTCGCATAATTCAGATAATTTGTCAATCGTTTGGCACAAAATCACAAAATTAGAAGCTTATAGGTATATGCCCCATATAGGCCTAGATATATGTATTTTTTTACCTGATGACATCGCAAGACTCACAGATTCCCCAATTTTAGTTCTACTAGTTATACGATCACTGGATTTCGCCAGCTGAAAATGGCCTAGTTTTAATAGGCATTCGAAATACTCGTCTCAGATTAATGACAACCGATTTTTTCGCTAGGTGAGGCGAGTGTCGTTTTACACAGCTTTCTGTGTTAATAAAATGGCGGTCACTGTGACCGGGTCTGCCGCGTGAGTCAGTCAGCCTGGTAATTCCGTGTATTTATGTTAATGCTATAATGATACTAGTTCCTATAGCGAAACTATAATATAATGATACTTTTCCAAAACGATGGTCCGGCATACATGTAATATCAGAAATACATAAGACACAATCAATCAATCAATCAATCACAGCCAGTCAGGCAGTCAGATGAATGAACGAGCGAACGAATAGAATTAATTGAATGTCTAATTACTACCTTTGACCGAAACACTTATTTTAAAATTTAGCCATATTCTTCGATCATTATGTTTATATTGCTTACTTGATTATTAATGATATAAACCCAGTCGTAAAATACCACCGAGTCCTGTCAAATGGTTCTGTGTAGCGTGTGACGTATCCGCCTTCGTCATGACTGTCTTGTTCGCAACTCTTCACAAGGTTACGAGTCTCCGCCCTTTTCCGCCGGATCTTATGAATATTTAACAGCTCGCTCCATATATGGTATGTGATCTCCTTAAAAGGCAGCTAATAATATGCAACTTTATGTTTCTAATCCCCATGTCACATAATTATGCTTACGCGAAACCAATTTACTGTTAACTTCACCGTGACTCTGTATTTGGCGTCACGGCCTGGTGAACAAGGAAAATGTGCAGTTATACGGGTCTACTGTCGTAAACACGTGACAGTGTCACAGATGTTGTTTTAATGTCGCCCTGATCTGTGACGTTGGCCCAATATTGAAACATCAGTGATCCAATGTTTTTACCCGGTGTGTGGCCCACTCTGCAAACACGAGACTTCACCCCCAATGTTTATTTAATGTTGGTCCAGCGTCTGCGACGCTGTCCCAACCTTAAATAAACATTGGGACAACGTCTCGTGTTCGCCTGGTGCATCTTGTATGCGTACACACCATTTCTAACAGCAATTCTACTGTGATTATGGGGGTGCCCCCTCCCCTGCTGTAGTGTGTTGTGTACAGATGTGTACCCCACCCCGCCTCTCTGCCGGTGGTTCATTCGCCTGTCAGACACAGACAGCATACAGTGAGACGGGCACGAGGTTGGTGCTCAGAGCACCACGCCACACGTCATCCGGCCTTTAACAAGAAAAGGCTAACAAAGAGAGCTTTCACTCCTTTAAAAAAGAACAGCCAAGTATCTAAGTAGTTCCACACTGCCGTTAGTTGAGGTAAGGGAAGTTAGCTGGTAAAGTTTTAACGTAAAACATGAATAAAACATTGGAGAAAACTTTCTCTGTCGCCGCCCAATGGCAATGGTTTGCACAGCTGAGCTCTGGGCTGTGCCACATACCGGGGTTTTAACCCTTTCGTCGCTGGCGACTCTATTATCTTCCGAACTATTTTTTAGCACAAACATAATAAATGAAAGGAGTAAATTTGCCGATGTAATGATGTAGTTCTATTCAATGTATTCTATTCTATTGTAGTTTTATTCATGTAAAAAACGACGCGGTATTTTTCATTTATTTGAAGCTGTCAACTACGTCAGCAAGATCAATGCAGCACTGACGTGCAAAGCGAAAAAGGCAGTATCTGGCCACTTCGCAAGTAAGCAGATGCTGCCCTTGTTTAGGTTCTGCCAGCAGTTAGGCTTAGCTTAGCATAAGTTTGGCATAAATTTGCATAAGTGCATACTATTTATGGAACCCGCTAGCCTAAGTAAGCCTTCACAGCATCTCATCATGAATGAATCATGGATCAGGATGCATGTTTCTTCTCGTCAGCAGTGTTCCCGCTTGTCGTATTATTATGTCTTGTACCATACAAATGATGAAGTACGATAATGCAGCTGGCAAAACTGATTACGTGACAGGCATTCTTGCATTGTCACCAGATATTGCTTGTGACAATTTTGCTTGGCATGGGCCTACAAATAAGTAGAATATCGAATCCAATCGAAGCCTCATTTATGTTAGCCACACAGGTATTTTGTATATTTTTGTTCATCAGATATTCCCGTTTATTTTTACACACTAAATCTTTTTAATTACCCTCTTTCCGTTTCGTGATTTTATTTCTTTTTTTTTCTCATCCGTTTACCATGTTGATTGATAGAGCCACATTGAGTTTAGTAGAACATAATTCACCGTCATTTAATAATATTTACATTATCAGGTTATGCTGGACTACTAAATGGTATTCCAGCATAACTCGATATTTAGGATTGTGTCATTGTAGTCCAGCATAACTCAAATATTAAGGTTGAAAATATCTATTTTAGGCCTAATGTATTACATAATGATTGATGTAACATTTGACTCTATAGGCATATATATCCTCGTGTGTTGTAGAGCAAGAACTGACACTGGCACCGAGCAGAGGAACAGAGTAAATGCCCAGTTTCATCAGCAACAGAAAGACAATACGAGTGCCGACCCCCAGTCTATACGACGGACGCGGGAACGCGTGCGGCACAAACGTCACTCGGAATCCAGTGTACCAGCTGTGCCAAAGGTGGAATACGCAGACTTCAAACTGGATCTGGAACAGTACGACGAACCGAAAATGCTGGCCAAGGCGACACGCGTTTTGCAGGAGCACGTCAAAGATGTGACGGAACACGTGAAAGATGTGACCGAAAAAACTAAAACCACCTGTTGCGTGGGTAAATCCATTGTCATAGAGAATACTTTAATAAACAATGATAACAATATGCGTGTCAACGGCACGCAGCAACAACAACCACAGCAGCGTTCAGACTCTCATCATCATCAACAGCAACATCATCAGCAACAGAATCATCATCATAATCAGCAGTATACCATATACGATACCGCCACCTATGTCACGGACAAAACCACTGGGACCACCTACATCAAAGGCAGACTACTTGGCAAGGTACGGTATAAATATGTATATATATGACATGACACGATGTGAAGCTGATTACCTAATATCTGGCTTAGCTCGTGACAGCTAGATCAGAGAAGTGAATGTATATATTATATCACTCACTATGTTATAATGTTAATGGATTCATTACCAGGAACAATATCGCCGGCGGTCACACTGCAGGCTAGCATTATGTCCAGTCATCATGGTCGTAGCCCCCACACAAATAACGATCATGTAGTTACCGTTGATATAAGTACTCATGTGATATATTTGCTTTATTATTCACGTACAATTTGTAATAATTCAATTGAATTATTTCAAGTATATATTCCAACTTAGCGAAATATAATATCGGCGCCGGTATATTGTATTAAATGAAAACATCACAAAGTAGGCCTATTATCATGGAGCAGAGCTTGAGCATGGAGTCAGTAAAGGACTCCATGCTATTAGTGCTCCATTTTCAAAAATACAGTGGCTGTCTTTACCACATGTTTACGAATATAAATGACAGGACTCCCTATTGATTTCAAGTATAACTCTTACGATACTATAAAAAAGAACCATGTGATATATATGCCCGCAATTTTTTTGCAACTGTTTTTACTTTAGTCAGTCTATTAATATTTTTTACAAAATACTGTAATTTATTCGCCTATGGGGAATATAAGGTGCAGGAACAAAGAGGATGTAGAGCATGGTAGCACTGGGGCTATTACACAAACCAGTTGCGGGGCAGGCTTCCTGGAGGCTTAGGGACTGCTGTCTGCTTGCCATCCCAGAAACATGACACGTCTGCCCAACATCGACCCAGCACTGGGCCAACGCAGTGCCCGGTGCCATGCCTGCTGCAGCTGCCATTCATCCTCGACCACAACCACGTGAAATCCCGTGGCAGCTCCCACGCCAGGCCAAGCCACACAAAGTGATGTTTGTGGGAGTGGCTACATTTATCCAGAAGTCGTTGGATCCCGGTTTACGCCAGCAGCGTTGGCCAGATGTTGGCATCGTATTGGGCCAACGTCTACGACGTTGACCCAATACGATGCCAACATCTGGTGGTGTGCTGGTATATTGTCCTTTTATATCTGGATCCAGGATACAGTCCGACGTTGGCCTCTACTTGTCTAACGCGTAGCGAAATATTGTACCGCAGATGACTCGCCAAATGTCCTCAAAATATATAAATTTATGACTGAAGTGCGTGCTCAAGATATTCAAATTTGCAATAAATTTCATGATTAAGAAGTTTGAAGACATAATTTAGAAATTCAAATTTTGATATATCATGTATATAGATGGTTATATATCATAAAGCGGTAACCATATGAGAAAGCAATAAGTCTCAAAGCCCCGCGTTCTTCTATCGTATACCGAAATCTTAATATTACAAGCTTCATTAGCATGATCATATAAAAATATATACTGCCATTATAAACTCCTATTATAAAATACGGACTTGCAATTCACATGCCCCGTAATGATGATCTGATAATGATCAACACACGTGGATTTTATAGCTGACACCTGTGATGTGCTCATTCTATTCCGATTTATCCAGCATCACAGGTCAAGGGATTGCAGTGAACGGTGATTGATAAGCCTGAATAATCAACTAAAATTTCTTGGCGACAATTAGCTAACTGCACTATTATTTTGAGAGCAACTTGTGCTGTCTAAAAAACGTTGGATATTATTATAATTATTGTCTTATAAAACTTGTAGCAATATTTGTTCTTTTAGTTAACAACGCTGTTGTTTCCCATATAATCTGCATTATGCTTGCACTGAAAGATAACAGAATACCCAATGTTGGTTAAATGTTGTGATCTCAATCAGCAATATTTGAAAACAGTTGACCTCCATTTTGTCAAATCTGAATAATTTTTACTCACTTGAAGTTGTGGATCGCGTTAGCGAGACACAACTTCAAGTGGGTGAAAATTCAGATTGAATAATTTGGCGGTTAAACGGTTAAAGCAAGGTCCGGCATAATTAGCGTCACAGTAATTATAACATGTAGTGTCATCGTGTAGAGAGTAGACGGTGGCAGCAGCTGTTGTGGTTCTGACTGCGCAGCCTGACGGTGATAAAATTGTCACTGTAACCCTCTGTCGCCAGTCTCCTATCTGACTATGTATATACAATCGACAAAATAATACAAAAATAACGTGGATTCAGCAATTAATTTGATTGAAATGAAAAAAAATTCGGAATTTTTTTTATATAACACTTTGTTGTTCACACACCATGATCATCATGGCATAATTTCAATGTAATATATTAAAATGGCATGTACCATGTGTACTGGATGATTTCCCCAAAGTTAAAAGACATTTAGCAGTCTAGTATTCGCTTGCTCCTGGCTCGTACATGGTTAGAAACGTGAACTGAAAGTGCGGCTTGCGCCTGAAACCTAGCAGGAGACGTTGGTCCATTGCTGGTTTAATGTTGGCCCAGCGTTGTAGGCGATGGACCGTAATTAGGCCAATAATGGGTCAACGTCTGTTGTTGGATGGATAGTGGATGATTATGCGCCAACATTAGCTGCGTGATGCATCCCAAAAAATGTGATGCATTGAGCCAATGTTGGTTTGATGTCGGCCAATGGGCCAACCTCAAACCAGCATTGGCTCAATGTATCATTATTGCTGGTAAGGTTGTAAACTCTGGATGAGAACTGAGGGCTGCTGGCCAGCAGGCGCCTAGCAGTGTCCACACCCAGCTATTGTTTTCATCAGTGGCTCGCGAGCCACGGGGGGTATGTGACTGACCACTGGTCGAAATATAATATCAGATGGTCAGCTGCGCGTTACCGCTGTACCTAGTCCAGTAATAATTGGTTTAGATCGATTGATTTGCATGATTATAACGTAGGTCGGCAGACGCCTCACAGCGCGAGTGTGGAGATGAGATGTGAGGTGGCTGCAAGCACTGCACTTTGGTCCTGTGTTGATTTATTGTTGGCCCAGCGTCTGCGACGCTGGCCCAACAATGAATCACACTCTCATCGTATTGTATTGGCAGGCATCTTGTCTGCTTAGACACAGTCATCCACTGTTGTCTACGAGTGACCCAAGTGACTAAGCTGATGAGTAGCAGTCGATGCCCTTACATTCCATACACAGATACAGTGACTGTACCTGTACAATTAAAACAAACAAGTTTACATAGTTGTTTGTCCTACAGTTTTCAACACAATGACTTTTGAGATTTGATCTAATAACCTCATTTCGTAGTAATTTCTTTGAATTTACACGATAATTCCACATATAGATGTTTATGATGATGAACGATGTTTTTAAGGGGCGGGTTTGATAGATTGGTTGTCTCTTTTGACTGATTACAAAGGGTTAGAACAATTACAATATTCCAGCGACTGTCGTGGGGGAGGGCTCTTTAATTCCTAATTTCGTCTCCGCTCCCGTGGCTTCTTCCCAATTCATTAAGCCGTCCACGTGCGGACACTTGCTGTGCTGGCAGCAGCACTGGCGCCTGTCTGCTCAGTGCACGCGGATTTGTCCGTTTTCGTTTAATTTGCGTCTCTAACTATCCGTGAATTTAATCAAATTTTCGTTCGCTGTGAGGTGTGAATTGCTACCGCAATTCCCACCTCACCTGCTCACAGCGAATGAAAATGACCAAATTTAATAAAAGACCAGACAGTAACATGCAATAACATACCGGGTACATAAAAGAAAATGTATTTATTTATTTATTTTGCTCAGGTGTGGAGGATTGTTACATTTTCTTTTATGTTCCTTTTTATTAAAGAAAACCACGTGTTAAACATGTTAAAGAAGATAGCCTTGTTTCCTCTGTTTTGGCCTTGTGTTTCCTCTGTTGTTCTCAGCAATTCTATTCCCTTGTTCTGTGACTGTCTATGTCTGCCCTCTGTGACTGCTGGCTGGTGTGCGTGTCGTCATTGACACTGCCCGCCGGCAATCTTCCCGTCTGTGCTTTATTTGACAAGAGGCCTTAGAATGCATGGGAGGGGAACCTGACGATTTGACAGATTAAATGGGATGACAATGAAAGCAATTTTTCAGCTGATGAAGATTTCACGTATCCGGCCTAAAATAAATTGGCTCTAAAAATAGCCTGAGGTTGGATATTGTTTAATGCAATTCACAAAACCATTATCATGCGCGCCCTTTGTCTTTTTGTAAAATAACATTAATTGATATGACTAATGATCACTGGGCACAGTAATGACATTGTTATTTTCTCATGCATGTAACTGATTTTAATTGGATTCTCCTAACTTTGCAGACACATTGTTTTAACATGCTTAAAGTTGAAAAAATTTGAACCAATCTACACAATGTCTAGCTCGCTGTCTTGTCAAGGTCATTTCACTTATCCGCTTCCGATATTTGTATATTAGTTATTGCCATTTGATTCATTTATTGTGACGACCAAAGGCTTTTACTATCATGTCTATCAGACTAGTACTATTTACAAAATCTGATTCTAGAATGTTTGGGGATCTGGATTAATTATCCAATTTTACATTTACCATGTTTACCAGTTATTTGTGGTTACTGTAGTACGTTATCAAAATATGTTGACATTCCAATAACGGGTTAATCCTTTAAGTAACAACTACCAAGCCAGGGTCACCCTCTAAGTCTCTATTAATCCTCTTGGCATGGATCCACGTATCTCTTCTCATTTTCATTCTCATTGAGAGTGTAATTGATGCGCAATTTCAACCTCTATGTATGGGCCGACGTCGGAGACGGCGGTCAACATTAAAACAACATTGGGTCAACGCCTCGTGTTTCCTGGGAAGAGATCAGAACCTCCTTACTATAGTGTCTCATTTTATCGTGACTGAAGTGTATTCATGTGGTACATAAATATGACATGGGGGATTAAATGGGGTGACAGTCCTGATAATTGATAATCGATAATATTAAGTAACTCCTAATCCGCCTGTGTGCAGTGGAGGTAAATATTTTCGATTGAAAATTAGAAAATACATTTTGCGTTTAGTGGACACACATCGTTTGTGCACCAACACGATTATTTTTCCAAAAATTAGTGCAATTTTGCTTGATGTCTCGTGGTTTATGTGTATAAAAAATGTTTTATTATAGTCTTCGTAGTTGTTTTATATATTTCAAAGGGACTAGTAACCCACCACCCAGTTTCAGTCATGGTTGTCAAATCCTGCCTGTTGCATTAACCATGTTAACAGTTAGTTAATTTAAAATTGAAATTGAATGACCACTGATGCACCTGACAAGGTTTGAATTTCACTAAACCAAGATTATATATATATAAAGTTCATGCTGAAACTTAAGTGCGGGGCCAGTCCCTTTAAATGATGTAAGCTGTATCATATACACTGTATGAAAAATTACCTTCCTTGCTGTATTCTAAGCTGTTTCATTATGCTCGCTCAAGTCCCTAAACATTGTTAAAGGATGTTCCGATCTCTGATATTTGTGAAAACGTGTTCATTTTACATTTTTTATGCTGTTCGCAAATTGGCCCTTAAATCATGTAATCACGGTAATAGGAACATTTGGTGGATGTCTAGTGTTTGCTGGGTAGGTCTACTATACCAGTAACACGAAACGTTGAGCTAATGGCGGGCCAACATTAACCCAACATTAGTTCAATGTCTCGTGTTTGACTGGCAGTATCGCATGTAGCCGATTATAATGTTATTACAACAACTATAATCGAAATATGAGATTATGTGCACCGAGACGACAAAGACGGTGATTAATTTGTATAAACCAGTTCACCTGTGTTCTGCAAAGAGCCACACAAACCTCACACAGGTAATGTGCTTTGCCCCAACGTTGCCTTAATGTCCAATCAATATTCAGAGAATGCACCCGGTCCTACCAGAGAGTTTTTTGCTGCTCAGTGCAAAACTTAGTCAATGAAGAATAAATACAAAACTTAACCTAGACAAGCGGTGCACATGATGTTAATTTATGTATCAATGAACAAAATGTATAACTAGTTTTTGGCTTCCCTAACACATTGTAAATTTAGCCTTTTCCATGACTGTATGGACTAAAAGGTACCAGCAAACTGGGAATATTAACCCAGTGTTGGGCCAGTGTCTTTGACGCTGGCCCAACATTACCCCAACACGGGGTCAATGTTTCGTGTTTGTGTTGTGCGTACCAAGTGTACTGTAGTGATATTTCTGTCATGTAGTGTAGTGTGAACCCCACCACACAAAGCTTTTGTTGCCTGTGGCTTCTACTGTAGACGCTATACTAGCAACATGACCTGTAGACACTCCTCGTCTCATAAGCATACCACTTGTACCAGGCTGAACAATGATTAATATTTAACCTACAGTGTGACCCGAAAAGGTTTTTTTAATAGACTAAATTTTCATGGTAATTATTATGTACGTCATTATCAATATTCCACTCGATGTGAAGTGCTACTTTCCTTACATCAAAAATGTATAATACCTTGTATCATGCATTTCTGCTTCCATGTATACTGTGTAATTTGCCATTTATAACGCATGGAATATCTAAATTGAATTTCAATTATTTATGACCTCAATATTAAGCATAGCCCTTAAATCGTGTAAATACCGCTTTTCCAAATACACAACCAAGTATGTTTTCTCTATAAACATGATACATATTACAATGTTCAAATATATTGTTTGCACATTCTCCATTATTTGTTCTCCGATATGTGTTCGATATATGCAATTCATATGATAATCTTCTAATTATTTGAAACCACCAAGATATAAGTGACAACGTTAAACTGTTCGGTTACTCCTCTCAAAAGTCCTGATTATATTCTTAATAATTAATAATGTTTCATGTAGACCCCTCTTAATGTTTCATGCACCGGTATACTGCTCTGCAAAGCCAAAATGAAGTATCTGCTTACTTGAAAGGAAACAGATACTGCCTTTTGACTTTGAACGGCAGTATACTATAAATGTGTTAAACCAACTTTTCAAACGGGAATGTATAGAACAGTTGTCACTGTTAGGGGGGAGCTCACTGCTCAAAGCGCAAACGAATTGTTCCGCCTCCTAGCTCTGGAAACCAGTTCATAAGCCTAGGCCTATAACAGTTCTTTTGTATTTGTTGATTGACAGTGTATAAATCTGAAACCCTCGGAACATTTTTATGCAATAACTGGATAAATACGCCTCCTCAAAACATTACAGGTCTAGATATGTAATTATACTTGGTTTAGTATATTAAATTATGTAAAATTGGTAGCGTGATTTCTTTGAGGGAAGTTTCAGAGTGGCCAAAAAATGTCGCTGCAACTTTTCCACACACCACGTAGGTCTATACACTTACAAACACCAAGGAATATAGTCATTCTATTTCTTGCAAACACCATCGATGCGGACCGGCTCCGTTCTATTGAATAATGGAGGGGTGAGCATGGTCATATAGACCACGATTCCACTGAAAACTCCTCCGAAGAGTTACCAAAGATAACCTGCTTGCCCCCTTTCCTAGTTTAGTTAAAAATATAACAACTGATAACCGTGTTGGTTGTGTGTGATCTCGATGTCAGTGATTGTTACACGTGCTCGCGTGTGATAACCTTATCACTCAGTGTGGGGTATAATTGGGCACACAGCTGTCACTGTCTGTTGCGCCTCTCTCACCATGTGCCCGCTTCTCCTCTACCTGTCCATTGTCTGGAACTGTCAGAACTGGGACTGGTGACATGTACGACCTTAACTTATCCTCATCAACTCCCCGTTTGAGAACTGTTGATGCGAAATATTATTCAGTTTACGCCACTTGTCACCCAAGTATTAAAGAGCTGTATCTGTCATTTTTAAAGTGGCAGATACAGCTCTTTAATACTTGGTGACGCGTTGTTTTGAAAATGGAGGCATAATTATGATGCTCTGAATGTTATGTACTTAGCACATGAACACGATGGGAGTTAACACTTTAAAAAAACCTATAAACTACTATGATTATGATTATAACATTTAACTCATGAATTTTTTTTGTGAAATATTATTAACAACCAAGGAACTTGGCTGCTGAGTAACTTATAGTTCATGTTCAGATGGACCTTTTGGCAAGAGATCCATATGAACCCGTTTAACGCCAATTTTCAGAAAATAAATTGCAGCATTCGGAGGTATCATTACTGTGTAATGTCAAGGAAATTAAAATGACAAAATTCCATATTGCCTGGTACACCACGATTAAATTTGTGTGTAGTAGCCTAATGTAATGTCCATTACTTAGGCTTATATTTTATGTTATATTATGGTGTTTTATCATGAATGATTATCAGTATGCTATTTGTACTTTTTGTATAACTACATGGACTGGTTCAGGTTATTCAACAACATTATCTCATCTGACCACATTATGTTTGTTTTTGATTTTTCACAGGGAGGATTTGCCAAGTGTTATGAAATGACAGATGCCAAATCCAGAGTTACATATGCAGGAAAAATTGTTTCCAAAAATCGTCTTTCAAAACCACACCAACGAGAAAAGGTTAGAAATATGCTGATACAATGTCCTTTGTCAAATCTTAAAATTGTTTGAGACCGAATACTCGGTAATTTAAGAAAGCCAGAGGATTATAACATTTATAAGTAGAATACAAGAACACTTAGTAGGCTCATGATTTCCTGTCATCCCTGTTGCTGAAATAATTATAAAATAATTATTGCAAAAAAACAGAGTTTTACTCTGGGAGTCTGGCCTAAAATTTACTTCAAACATCATCGTAAAATCGATCCTGTGAGCAGTGGTAAAATGTCACATGAATTATTCGCTGTAGTTATTAAATGTACTGTACTAGGAATATGTCGATCATGCAGCTGGTATTTATCTTTATTATAGATTGCGAGGGAAATAGAGCTTCATCGGAAATTACGTCACCGACATGTCGTGGGTTTCCATAGTTACTTCGAAGATTCGGACAATGTGTATATAATTCTGGAGATTTGCAGCAGAAAGGTAAGGCATTTGTTGTGTCCGCTCACTCTTACTGGATAAATAACATAATATCAACAGTGAAGCTATAACACGATATTGCTGGAGTGGGTCAACATTAATCACTCAATGTATTATCTATTAACCCTTTAAGCCCCCACGATGCATTAAAGCATCATTTTACATCCCTGAAAACAGACCTGATTTTCTTACAACAAAGGGTTTTAGAACGAAAATTTCCATGAAACTTTTTTACCAAGACGTAGAAATTTTCTTTAATTTTTAAAACACTTCAAGTCATCTCCATCCACTACAAGTCGAGAATTGCGGCAGCAATTCGCGGCTTGTAGTGGATGAAGATGACAATGGTAAATGCAGGATTGAAAGGGTTAATTTGTCATTTTATATGACCTACATTATGACGATAAATGTGAAGACGAGAAAATGATTCGGCGCTAAATATGCAGCATATTTTAGTTTAAGCCCTGATGCTGCCGAATTGTTTCGGACTATTTTTCATTCCTTTGAAACTGGAATTGCTAACTCAATTTCCTGCTCCAAATGACGACAAATAATAATTTATGAAGAAATAAACGTCTTCAAAATTGTATCGTTAGATTAACTAGGCATCTACTTTCACCAATTAAAGAGTTCAATTTATTTGGTCCGACATTTGCTTGAAAACGCATATAAACGGTCCCGGAAGCAAAAAGTTCAAAATAACTTGAATTGATCAAACGATGTTGTGAGTAATATCGTATTACTGCCCGTGAAGCGTGTCCACCCCCCTTACTAATTGTTTTCACTGCTGGCAGCCACTAGGCTTAAATAGTCCCGGCTGACTCGTAATTAATGTAAACAGGGTTTGATCCAGCGTTTAGTCCTCTTTCCGTTTTCACACCACTACGCCTTTGTTACGTCACTGACCAACGCCCACTATACAGGCTATATGACATTGTACGTGTGCATTTAATGAATGTGGATATTGGATCGGGCGGTGTCAAAGGGCGATTACGTCAAATAGAAGTATCCTGTGATTGAAAACACACCCTGGTGTTATCAACAGCGGCACGAGGGAAATGCTTGATTTCCTTTGTCTGTAACCCTGCCAGTTGTTGACCCTTAGCGCGCTAAGGGCGACTATAGTCGTTTTTAATCTGTCGATAAAATCACTGATATTGGGAATGAAATGTGTCTTTAGGAATCAAGTTGTTGCAAGAGTTAGGTCTCGAATTAAACAAATATGAATAATTTTAAGCCACTTGAAGTTGTGGGTCGCGGTAGCGAGACACAACTTCGAGTGGCTGAAAATTATATTTATTCAGCGCCTTTAAGGGTTAATATTGAACGCCGTTTGTATAGTGGAATACCAGCAATAAATGAGCCAATGTTGGGTTGATGCTGGCCCAGCATCTGCGATGCTGTCCCAGCTTTATCCCAACATCGGTTCATTGTTTTGTGTGTCATTTGCCACACGTGAAGCGCTGACTGCTGACCGCGCCGCGCTAAATGAACATACAGGCCGGTCTTATTCTAAGGCAGTTGTATCAGAATAGCCTGAGGGCGGGGTTCGACCCAATCCACCAACACAGCATGTTACGCCTCACACCTGTTAGCTCTCAATAGTCCGTCCAATTAAATTGCGGTGTGGATTGTGAAACGTCCCTACGGGGTTTTAATTGACCAGGAATTGACACAAATGTTATAGAATGATACTAAACAGTACGAAATACTACGAGATGTCAAACTTTGGGGGTTAAAATGTTTTTTAAAAACTTACTATGACACCATGTATGTACCCCTGTTTACGACCATTCTAGTTGTGATTCATCATGTTTATTGTGAGCAATAGCAAGCATTTTACGTCGCATTTTCAATTTCATCGCCAGGAATACAAATTGTTGAGCATTGATTAGATCACACTAATAGCAGGCTTTGATTTTAAGCGACACTCGTTGGTAATTATTGGGGAGGTTATGCCAGCCCTGAAAGAGCTTAACTACGAGGTAGAGTGGTCACTTGATGGGATGCAGTATGTATGTTATTAACCACTTAGGCCTATGTACCAATGTAAAAATTAGCGGTATTTTAAATTTTAACAATTTTACATTAGCCTGATACGCGCGAATCATTTGATGATGACCCGTGATAAAAATGTTAAATAATTAAATATCATAGGCGCTTCATTTGAGATGTGCATCTAACATAAAATTAATGAATTTCATCATTTACTCACACTAAAAGGATTGAAGTGTTGCCCTGTGAATTACAAACGAACACAATCCACTGACCCAATGTTCACTTGATGTCTGATCACGGTCTACGACGCTGGCCCCACATCAAAGCAACATCGGTTCAATGCCTCATTGTCTGTTGTGAACGTTATCCAGGGTTAAATGCCAACTGTGAGATGAAGAAGCATTGGCGTGTGTCTGTATTGTTGGCAGTCCGGTTGGCTGGCACATAGCATTATCTGACTCACCCACTCACACGACGCTGATCCAATGCTGTTTTAGTGTTTGTCCACCGTCGCAGACGGTAAACAATAATTAAAACAGCATTGGATCAATCTCTCGTGTTTACTGAGGACCCGCGCCTCCGCTTTTATTTCGTTAAAACCTTCAACGATTCGTTTCCCAAATCCTTCATTTTGTTAATGACTTCAGATAAGCCGGTCAATGAATCATCACAATAAATCCCCGTGTTTGATCCCGCCTTGGTTCACGGGAGATGACAGAATTTCTGTTTATTAACATGATTAAGGCAATCCGCATTATTAGTTAGTGTTTACATTCTATCCTGATCAAATATACATGAGACAATCGGTCATCATTATCATAGTGACTTAGCTATACATTAGTCAGGGTGTACTCGGCTAATGTTATTTTTTTTCCATAATTATCACTCATTGCCAAGTTCTGAAGACATGTTTTATACCGGAATACACATACATTTTCTTGATATTACCATGGAATCACCACTTGTATGGCGGGATGAACTGTGTCATTTCGATAACGTCATACGCTGATACGTAACACAAACTAGTTCTATAAACAGAATATTATTGTCGAACAATTATGGTCGCCAATTCATGACAACGTGATATAGACGCTAAAACATTAGAATATTATTATGGTTACAAAAACCAGCGTCTGTTTGGTGAGACCATACCACAGGCATATTGTGCATGTTTAAAATAAAGGTACTATACACTGAAATGAAAGATTTGTTGATATATTTTCGTGGGTAATCTAACATGTCCAATGATAATAGTGTCGTTGTCTTGCCATTGTGGAATCTGACCTTAACACTTTAACCGCCGGTGCCGCATATAAAAAATGAAAACCCGAATATATTATATTCTGGTTTTCATTTTTATTAGCTCATTAAGTACCACATTTAAAATATGTTAAAGATAAAATGTGACATCAACCAGCAAGATTTGAAAAGAGTTGACATCCATTCTGTCAAATCTGAATAATTTTCACTCACTTGAAATTGTGGTTCGCGTCAGCGAGACACAACTTCAAGTGGGTGAAAATTCAAATAGAATAATTTGGCGGTTAAAGGGTTAATGAAATATTGCTAACACATTTTCATCATACAAATCTATTATCTTATTGCACAGAGTGGGTGTCACAATAGAAATATATATTTATTTTGTTTTTTATCATTTTCTTGTAGTCATTGGTTCACGTTCTAAAGAACAGAAAAACGTTAACAGAACCTGAGGTGCGGTACTACATGAAGCAGCTTGTAGAGGGATGTAAGTACATTCACAAGCAGAAAATTGTACACCGGGACCTCAAGCTGGGGAACATGCTCCTGAACGAGAGCATGCAACTCAAGGTGGCTGACTTTGGCCTGGCCACCAGGATAGAGTATACAGGCGAGAAAAAGATGTAAGTATACAAGGAGATTTTTGTGATGCAACGCTCCTTTTATTTTCCATTAATTTATTAACACTTAATGCTCGAAATTAAAAATTTTAAATTTTCACCCACTTGAAGTTGACACACAACTTCAAGTGGGTGAAAATTACTCGTATTTGGGTAATCTGAGACCCAAACATTTTGTCAAATCTTGATGTTTAAACACACATTTCATTCTCAATAACAGTTTTACTGTGATATAATCGGCTGATAAACACATTAAAATGACTAGTCGTGCTTAGCGGGTTGACATGGTTAAGGGTTATAGCCGGCATTAAATGAATGACACATCTGACTCAGTTTTGATGTTATGAATACTATTGTAATTCGACTATAAAAAAATACCAGTATGACCGGTATCTCGACTTTAGTTTTGGCGGAGAGTATTTATTGGCGTGCACTGTAGGAGGAAAGTGTCATGCTTTGTGTAGAATTTGGTCTGGGAGAAACGCTGTAGAAGTAATTGATAAGGGAGCGCTCATTCAAGGCATATTTTTTCAGCTACCCATGCCAAATTTTTTCTTCAGACCATCATGATGTCAAGAGTTTTTCCATAAAATTTGAAACCGCATTATTTGTTCATAAAATATCCCAGCCCACTCCTTTTTTAATGAATCATCTGATAAAAGCAATAAGAAATAGAACATAAGAAATGAAAACGAGACTTCAAAGCACCGATATATATGGAGACACAATTTATTCATTTGTGTTGGCCACCCCAAACATTACTAGCCTATATATATACATCAGTCTCGTCACATACCGCCGTATTTGGCAGCGTCTACCTACAAGCCTGAGCACTGTTACCGTTAACGTCAGCCCTATGCTAATAACTCACTGCAAGACATTCACTGTTAACCTTACCACCCATCTCATTGTGCTGCAAATGGACTTTTAATTTGCAGTATGTCACACTATAATATATATTAGCCTACTTTGGTTTTTCTGTCCCAACACTTGTTAAATATACATTATTCTGGTTGACTTTAAGCAACGAAAATTAGTTTCTTTGCTTTAAACATATTAAATTTTGTGAAATTTTGCTCTCTTATAATTGTTGCATCTGACTTCAATAAAACGACACGTTTGTACAACTTGGGACTTCAGTGCTCAATACAACCAAAGAAATGCACCCTTTAAAACAACTAATATCCACACTTATTTCTAGATGATGTACGCAGACTGTTTAGGGTTAGCATACCAGTATAGTGGAAACTCTGTGTATTATGGAATCCTAACAAATACGAGACGTTCACCCAATGTTGTTTTAATGTTAGGCCACTGTCGAAACTCAACCCTTATAGCGCGGGGATCGACTTTAGACGTCTGTAGAATCTCACGTCTGTAGACGTCAGATTCTGATGTTAAAAAAAATATATACTTGCCGTAGACCCACAATATAGGCATTCAAAAGAAGCGGGAGGAGCTGACCAAGACATTTATGATGATTTCGAATTGAAAAAACCCTTTGGTCTCCATGATTTAGACAAATATTTTAAGCGTTAACCCCTGATTTAGCAATCATTGTGTGTCAAATTTTGTCTAGGAGACACGCGATTATCTAGCATTTGCATTATACATGTTATACATGCTACAGTACCAATGCTGGTATATAATGCACATTTGATGTTTCTCGTGATGCCATTTTGATATTATTGTCCTCGTGACAACAATGTGACATAATAAAAAAACTACTATAATATGTGGCCGGCTTTGTTTATCGTATAACGCGCCCTCATACGGTATACATCGTGCACGAGTATTACCCCTGATTACACATAGTTAACAGCTAAACATGTTAAATAACTAAAAAAAATTTTTAAATTTAATAACCCACGAATTCCAGACTCCATGGCATATATTTTAAATATTTTTAAGGGATTACACCACCACCTACTTTTAGTCATATAATTATGTTAAAACGTCTAAACTTGCTTGATGCGTTAACTGCCAGTTAATTATTTTTTTTATGGTTAAAATATATTTAACAGGAGTATTTCAACAATAACTACAGTAGAAAAGACTCGACTTTGTGACAAACACGACTAAACTAGGTTGTAGTCAGATCTAGTCCCTTTATTAGTAAACATAGCAAAGTATCAGTCTGGCTGCACACACAGGAGGTAGTAAGTTTATATCCCCTTTAATAGTGGACCTAAATATTAATACTGCTAAATACTACTACGGTGATTAGGCCTGGCCTATAGATAAAAAATGTGTTTTTCGGTAATAGTATCTAATCTAATAATCACTATAGATCTCCTATTTAAGATATACACATTATATCCTATTCAATGCACAATACCTGAATGACTGCCACTCGCATTAGTCTGATTGTGTGTAGACGACCATGTTGTGACTGAGTTCACCCCCTTTAACCCACATTTTATTCAAATCTATGCAGTAATCATGGTAATCGCTTCGTTATTTTTGTATATAAAAATGTTTTAAAGGAGCCGTATTGAGCAGAGTTCATATTCCGAAGTGTACCGTTGTCGCCGAGATAGTTCTCAGAAAGCGCACCCGACCAGAATAATTTTTCTTGACCCGGAAAATAAGAGGTTCTGAATTGTATTGAACACTCTGTGTGATAATAAACCTCGTTCACCTGCACTTACAGGAACTTAAAACATTCACGTTGAACATGAACAGTTATTCTGCTGTGTCTCGCAAAACTCGTATTTATTTTCTGTAAAACATGCAATATAATGGTACCGATCAATGAATGTGTTGCCAATGAAATACATCTATTGTATAGGGTATCCCAGGTCAAACGCTCTGGCTGCAACACCTGCAAGACACTCAAACTGAAACGAGACGTGCATGAGTCCAACGTAGGCGCAATATTGGGCCAACGTCTACGACGTTGACCCAATATTGCGCCTATGTTGGATTGCACGTCTCGTTTCCCGGCACACGTTCACCCTCTCAACGCACCTTCTGCACTCTTGATGGGGATGGAACCACTGATACGCGAGATAGCCTATCATTCTGACGGAGATACTTTATCATCATAAGTACTCCATGGTACTAGCTAGGCCCATTCAGTTTCTTTGTCTTCTCACCCGAACCAGTCATCGAAAATAGGCTGCATAATATGTAGTTATTCTGTGCGTCTGGAACGTATAATATTTTTTTTGTATAAATAATACTGAATTTGAAATATTTGGGCTGGAAAATGAGTGTAGTTCAACTGTAGCATGTGTATTAAATAAATACGTATCGCATAAGGCGCAGCTAACTGTAACGTTTAAATTTACAGTTAACTGCGCCTTATACGACAACTTAGTTATATCTTATTCAAGTTAATTAAGATTTCTTCGACGATTAGCAGTACTTATTCACCGTTTTGAAAATTTCCCTTCTCCATTGTAATATCTGAGTGCGAAAAGATTCATGAGTACCATACTTGTACACTCATCGAATCGAAAAAGATATAAATTGCTGCAATTTTGGGTTGATATATCTGTATTTGTGTTGATTGTACACCATATAACGCCTGAGGTGTCGGTATGTTTCAGGACGGTTTGTGGCACGCCTAATTACATAGCTCCAGAGGTATTACAGAAGAATGGTCATAGCTACGAGGCCGATGTCTGGGCACTGGGCTGCGTTATGTAAGTACTCATTAGTTAAACCAATGTAGGTTTGCTGTTGGGCCACCGTCTGCGACGTTGGCCCAACAGCAAACCAACATTTGTTCAAAGCCTAGCGTTTGCTGTGTGCAGGCTATTATTATATTGTGTACCCTGGGGACTAGAAAAAAAGCAAGTGACAGGTGTATCCCTTCAACCCTTTCAGCGCGGGGACTGTCTTTAGACGTCAGAATCTGACGTCTGTAGATGTCAGATTCTGACGTCACAAGACGGTCCCCGCACTGAAACAATTAAATGATTTATAATGGCCGTATACCCATGACATATATATATATATTGAAATTAAAAGACATTTATGATGACTTCAAATTGAAAAAACCCTTTGGTCTCCATGGTTCATACAAACATATTTCAGCGTTGTAAGGGTTAAAACTCAGGATGATGTATACCATCTGTACATAGGTGAGTCTCTGTGGTCGAGAGGAGACCTCAGAACATAACCTGATTTGAACACTGTGTCTGGGGGAATGTTCATATAGCATGTGCACACAAATGGCCCTACAACTCATTCAATTCATCAATTTAGCAAGAAGAGATGTAGATAATGTTATAATTAGTCTAGTATTGTAGTAATTAAAACAAAAATTAATATTGTCAATCTCCAAACATTGAATACTCAATATTCGATTACTTAAAAATAATTATTAATCTTGTCACTTATAATAGTCATTGTATTAATTGCGTAGTATTTTCATATGTATGTTAAGGCAGGGCACTACTGCAGTCGTAGAGTCTGATTAAACTTTATGCTGCCGATTTTTTTCAGACTATTTTTCATTCATTTGAAGCTGGAATTGCTAACGCAATTTCCAGCTCCAAATGACGAAAAATAATTATATTTATGAACAAATAATAATATTTCAAAATGTAATTATTAGATTAACTAATAAAATCATAAAACATTATAGCAATTAGAGTTGAATTTATTGTTCTGAAATTTGCTTAAAAACGGATATATTCGGTCCCGGCAGCATAAGGGTTAAGAGTATGTCACACTGTTGTCATGCTTAACCCTTATAGTGCGGGGATCAATTTTAGACATCAGAATCTGACGTTCTGACGTCTAAAGTCGATCCCCGCACTGTGAGAATTAAAAATATTTGTAAAGGTCGTTGACCATAACATAGGTATTCAAAGGAAGCGGGAATAGCTATCCAAGCCATTTATGGTGATTTCAAAATTGAAAAAAACCCTTTGGTCTCCATGGTTTATACAAAAATATTTCGGCACTTAAGGTTTATTTAGCTGATATTGAGCGCTACTCGGCTGTAATCATATTGGTATTTGTAATGTCACAGGTATGCTTTACTGGTTGGACGTCCACCTTTCGAAACGTCCTCCCTGAAGGAGACGTACGCCCGCATAACTGCCAACAAGTATTCTGTGCCGTCACACATATCTACACCATGCAGAAACCTCATACAGAAACTCCTCTCACCCGACGTGACGGCTCGTCCGACTCTGGACAAGATTCTGTTTGACGACTTTTTCTGGTCAGGCTACACGCCAAAGGTCCTGCCATCATCATGCTGTGATATCGCTCCAAAGTTCCACCCCTCTCATCTCCATGCATCTGTATCTAGGTAAGTGATCGCTACTTATGACTGGTTGATTGGCTCTTATTCTCACATGACTGTTTATTGGCTATTTTATAAATTTATATAAGTACAAAAGTGTTAAAAAAGTAATGACTATCTAGATTTAATGGTGTCACGAATTGATAGAATTGATTGTTGTGTATTCTCAGTACATCCTGATTTGGGTAGGCATTTCGAAATATTTTTAAATTTTTTTCAAGTCCAGCTCAAAGGAGCTAGCAGTTATCAGACTTCCGGTATGAATCGACCATCTGTTTAATAATATTTTTATTTTTGACAGGCCAAAGTCTTATGCCGCTCCTGTATCACCGGCAGAAGCAATGCAGAAAATCACCAACTCACTCGCTCAGCTCAAAGGCACAAAGCGCTCAACCTCACAAGTAAGTAGGCCTGGCCTGGCTGAAGCTCAACATCCTCAACACATTATCTGATATTATTTTTATCGTGAGTTGTTGGCCTTTTTAACCACGTTAATAGCGCCAAAAAAGTTGATTACTCAGAACAAGCCTGCTTGAAAAATGTGGATAGATCTTTAAAACAAAGTACTTGCCCTTTCCATTGCCAATTTGGACAATTGCATTTTTATTTGACTTGATTGTCTTCATTAACCCTTTCAGCGCGAGGACCGACTTTAGACGTCAGAATCGAACGTCTATGGATGTCAAATTCTGACATTAAAGTCAATCCCGCACTAAAAGAGTATTTTTCTTATAACGCCGTAGATCCATATTAAACATAAATATTGAAGCGGAAACAGCAAACTAAGACATTCAAAATGATTTCAAATTGAAAATAAACCCTTCGTTTTCTTATTATTTGTATTTAAGTATTTCGGCGCTGTAAGGGTTATTGTCAATACGTGTTGCTATGTTTGTAGCAGATCCTTGCTGATCATCCTGATGGACATCACTCTGAGTTACCCACGTCACCACAGCCTATGTCACCTCAGCCCATGTCGCCGTCACCACCGTCACCATCACCCTCACCCATGCAGACTATGATGACACTGTCACAGACACCGCCTCAGCCGTCAGTCATCAAAGATTCTGACACGCAGAGAACTGAGAATGACTTCGCTCCTGCCAAATCCGTCCCCTCCTGTAAAACAACAGAAGCAAAATGTGAGTCTCAAATAAACTTAGTCTGTATGGATAAAAAAGATATGCATTAAAATATGTTAGAATCTACTGTGTTGATTTTGACATTTTGTTTTATTGAGTCGGCCTGAGCCTGACTCAATGATCAAATGGCGATATATGTGACCTGACTCAATGATCAAATGGCGATATATGTTCTTGAATGGATCACACGAGATGAAATACACTGTAAATTTGACGTGGTTGCCACTGTTCCCAATTCGAGTCATTTTGTCGTCAAACTCAATTGTGAAGTCCAATAAATTTACATAACCTCATAGCATAAATTATTATTATTTTGTCATGTAGGCTGTTATGTATTCTCACGTGTCTCCACATATGGCCCCCACTATAAATCCACAGTATGCATCACTGTTATGACGTTGTCGTTCCGGTCTGACCCCGTTTCTCTATTATTCCTGTATGGATGGTCCATTAATAAATACAGATAAACATTGGTCATGTTCGTGTTGGGATTCAGTTCACTTGTATCCGTGAGATAATTAACCTTTCAAGCGCTATATTAAACAATTTAAATTTTCACCCATTTGAAGTTGTGGGTCGCTACCGCGACACACAACTTCCAAGTGGTTAAAAATTACTCATATTTGCTTCATTTGAGACCAAACATTTGCAAATCATGAAGGTTAAATACTCATTTCATTCCCAATAACAGTGATTTGTTAGGCTGATAAAACATATTATAAACGACTATAGTCGTTGTGCTTTGCGGTGTAAGGGATAAATACACAGACCAGGAATATTATTATCCCGACAAACACAGCACCTTCATGGAAGTGAATGTATTATTTTCTGAAATAATTATGAATTTATAACCTCACTCTATAAATGTTCTGGGGAGGCACTTGTAGTACGAGAATGCTGGATATATATGCAGGAGACATTGACCCAATGCTGGACCAGCGTCGTCTTCGACGCTGGTCCAACATTGAGTCGATGTCTCGTGTTTGCTGTGTGCCTACTTGTGCGGGTTATCAACGTGTGAGTCATCGCTACACGTCAATTGTGGTTTCCTTTGTGGCCTGCTCATACAACAGTGTGTATTGTGGGACATTGAACATTGTAAATTCTTTGAAAGTTGTGTTCATCGTCGGAAACTATACTATGAAGAAAGCCCGAATTATGGTGTCAAAAATTACAAATGATGTGTACTATTATGACTCTTAATATCACAAGTTGAACTGAGTTCTGGCCTATCAAATAACTATATTGGTACTAAATATGGAATTTTGACATTTCTTAAATTTAGCCTCGTATTAAAGTAGGTGGATGGTCATGATTTGTCATGAGTATAGGTTGTAGGCCCACCCGCATGCGCAGCATAGTCAATGTGCTAAGGAGTGGGGTCCATCAGAAGTAAATATTATGAATCAGTGAAGCGAAACGACGGACCAGCTTTAATATGCATGTCAAATATCCGTCCTCACATCAAGTTATACTTTGTAATATGTCCAAATATAATGTAGTCTGTAAAATAAATATGTATATAAGTGAAGCTCAAAGATGGATTTTGTATGCTTACTTGATATCCCAGCAATCACAATACATCGACCCATTGTTGTTTCAATATTGGTCTACTGTCTCCGACGCTGGCCCAACATTGAAACAACATTGAAACAACATTGAAACAACATTGGTGCAACGTATAGTCTTTGCAGGGATCCTGCATATAGACTGAAGCAAACAAAGCTTTCATGTATTTACTCAGTAGAAGTCTTTATGTTAGCCTATTCTACAAATACATCGCATCACGCAATGTACACACAACTTGACTTAGCTCTCTGTCAATTTGTGGTGTTTTATGGACTTTGAAGATAGAAGTACGGTCTGTGTCATTATTTATTGGGTGATGACTGTGGCAATTAAACCGGAACAGTGCGTCAAGCTGCTAGATACATCGCATATCGGTACTTGTGATAAAAAAAAGAAATATATGTTTAAAATAGGTATCTTGTTACTTTTATTTTTGATAACCAGGATATCATAATAAACCTCTCTCCTCTCAACATTAAAAACTGTTTAACCCTCCCTCTCCCTCGCTCTACTTTCTCCTTTGTTTTTATTCACTTTGAGATCTTGTGATTATTGCTGTCTCAATTCTCATCTCAAAGTGAATAAAAATGTCCTGTTTTTCTAAAATACCCGAGTATGATAATTTGTCCCCTTGGAGTCAGAAGGTGATAAACTGCACTTTGTTGAGTGACAGTTTAGCACCTCCTAACTCCCAAGGGGACGATATTCTCACTTTGAAGCTCAGAATGTTCTTAGCGTGATGTATTAGGCCCCTAAGCCATTTTTCACTCAGTGAATTTTACTCTAATCCTAGACTTACTGGGCTGTGAATAAATGGGACCAGGCAGCTTATAGGGTTAAGCCCGGTCATATCTCGGTAAACAAAAAACATTTGTAGAATATTTGTACATTGTCGGATCAACGTCTTCGACGTTGGTCCGACGTTGTGCAAATGTTATCCAAATGTTTTGTCTTTACCGGGAATATCGGTGTCTGCCAGGAATGTCAGTTTTTATAGCGCGGCATTATTGTTTTCTTGTTTTGTTCTCGTATTAAGGAACGTTTGATGTATAAGAAACCATGTACAGACAGTTTGTGTAGGTTTAAAATACATTGTCGACTTGCATGGGGTACTGTAAAGCCAAGTTAAGCCAGACAATGCGTGACCGCCTGCATATATACTGACATTCTACGTGACACCTGAATGGCTGTGTAACGATCACTTAGCCGTTCACATCAAAAGCCCAGGCTGTGATAGGGCATCACTGAGCGGATAACTGTGGTAAAGCAACAGGGCATACCTATTACCCGCACCCTTGGTGTGCCAAACACGAATAGGTATTTGTGCGTATTAGATGTAGCGAAAGTTCACATTTAACGTCATTCTAACAACTATTTTATAAAATTAATTTTCTATGCTTTTCTTAACTTAACATATTTTGATAACAAAATGCTGAAGTAGATTTCATGAGATTTCCAAGTTGCTCATTAACCCTTTCAGCGCGGGTACCGTCTATAATACGTCAGAATATGACGTATAAAGACGGTCCCCGCGCTGACAGAATTAAACAAAATATAATAGTCGCAGACCCGTAACATAGGTTCCAAAAAGGAACCAGAAAGAACGAATACATTTATGATTATTTCAAATTGAAAAAACCCTTTGCTCTCAAAGGGTTAAACTAAACATATTTCGGCGTTGTAGGGGTTAAGTTGATAGTGGTATCTTGAATGATGAGCTAAGCACAGTATTTACATCTAATTTGCATGTAGCTGTGCCCCAGCGAACATGAGACATTGACCTCATGGTAGATTATTGTTGGGCCACCGTCTGCGACGTCGGCCCAACAGTAACCCACCATGAGGAGAACATTAAATTGTCGTTTGTGCTGAGAAGTGCACTGGTGTGAATTTCGACCGAATGCTTGAATGACCGCCAGGCTGCTCTGCGGTTTTAACTCGCACTGCGATAGGAAATAGTGAAATGAGTAGTTAGTCGTCTTTTTATGTGGTTTTACTGAGTGCGTCTATCCCAATCTCTCCTGCAAACATCTATCACTCAGCGTTGACACTGTGTCAAGTATAATTATGTGGGATATACAGAACATCAGATCACGGGTTCACATCCGGTCCTATCATCTTATCCTTCGCAGTATACCCAGCAAACACGAGACATTGAACCAATGTGGGTTGATGTTGGGCAAACGTCGTAGACAGTGGTCCAACATCAACCCATAATCGGTTCAATGTCCCGTGTTTGCTGGGTGACAAAATATATAAAATATTGAACTGTTGTTTTTGCAGTACTGCAAAAAATGATGGTTCAATAATTTGTTTATTCTTGGGGAGTTAGTTAGTTTTATAATCTGATAATTTATGTGTGCTCGCAGTTAATTCAACTTTAATATGCAGGACATTTTATTGAGCCTCATGGACCTTTTTTGTTTCAGCATCAGTGGGCTCTGTGATACGCTTATACCAAATGCTGACAACATGTCTACATCAGATGCCTACAGGTAAACACCTCTAAAATGTTAAAAAAAATTTTAATCTGAAAATCTGAGGTCGTCACACCTTCATATGACACACGTCTTCCACCTACGCATTCCTTGCTCAAACATTTGTATCGTTGACACAGATCTAAATTTATGGTCAGTTTTTTAGATAGTTTTGTCACACATAAACAAGCTATATTATTTTATGTGTTAAATTTTATCTATATTATATTCTGCATTTACTTTACAGTAAGTAGACTTTACAGTAAGTATTATCTAAATTTTGTTACAAATTGTTTTTATTTATTTATTCATCGTGTTGATGGTCTGTAGATGGTCAAATATTTAGCATTGCACAAATGGACAGATGTTACATGTGAAGCCAGTAAACCAGCAAATGTTCGTCTAATGTTGGACTGACCTACCACGGCAATGAGCCAGCATTTAACAAACATTGGTAAAAAACATGGTTTTCTGTGGAGATCTGCGAGCCAGATTCTGTAGCGGTGTCATTGTGGCGTGCATGTGACAGCTGGCAACACAGACATGGGAGGGGGGGGGGGGGTTCTATGGCTATAACGTTATATATATATATGGACCATGTTCATCTGAAGTCATTACAAAAACTGAGCGCGTAGTCTGACTTGGCTGGTCTGACTTGGCTGTGTCTCTATTACATTATGTTATAGAACAGATAGAAATAGTTTTGGAGAAATCTTTCATTTTTGACTCTCGTCCATTTTATTGTGATCATAAAAATACTACAAACATATGACCTAGCAAACACCGAGGCGTTGACTTAATATTGGGTTAATGTTGGGCCAGCGTCACAGACAGTGGGCCAATTTAAGCCAACATTGTGTCAACGTCTCGTGTTTGTAAACAATAATATGTCTTTGCCTATTGTAATAAAGATATCACTGGGATTCTGCTGGATTTCACGTAAATAAATGTACTTAACTCTTAAGGCGCTGAAATATTTTTCTACAAACCATAGAGACTAAAGGGTTATTTTTAATTTTAAATAATCATAAATGTCATAGTTAAACTTCGACTCTACTTTAGACGTCAGAATCTCACTTCTAAAGACACAAGAATCTGACGTCTAAAGTCGGTCCCCGCGCTGAAAGGGTTAAGCGTAGGCCCAATTCATTGACGCCTTAAACTTAAAGGTTCTGACAATATATGTGTGCAATATAGACCGACCACCACCACCCGCATTGAGTGACACATATGCTGATTACATTATAGCAGAAATGCATAACGTATTATGCATTTCTGATTATAGTCACAATGGTATTAAAAAGCTGTATCTACTACTTTGTACAGTAACAGATACGACTCTTTACTACCAATGTGACTACATTATATCTGTACATTATAGTCGTACACTGAAAGCTAGAATCAGTATAATAGCAAACAGAACGATTTAATATGCAGCCACCGGTTTAAATGTTATACGATACTGGTATATTAATCGAATGTTCTTTTAATGAATTAATTACAAACAATATTATCATTATAAAATATCTCGGCGCAATAGATCAAAACGATCGGTTGGAATGTGCTCATTTCGATGGGTTGTATCATCTGTTACGATACTTTTCTGGGCATACATGCGTCACTATTAGGTAAATGTTTAAGTTCGATCAAAGCCATTGTCGCAACATTACCGACAAAAAATGTGGACAAGTACATTACGTGTACATGCATCCTTTGTTTAAACGGAATTTGACCCTTTCAGCGCTGGGACCGTGTTTATAAGTCGGAATCTGACGTCTGTAGACGTCAGATTCTGACTTATAAACAAGGTCCCCGTAGGCCTACTGAAAGAATTAAAACATTTATAGTTGTCGTAGAACCATAAATAACATAGGTATTAAAATCAATTGGAAAAAGCTAACCAATATATTTATAATTATTTAAAATTGAAAAATAGCCCTTGGTCTCCATGGTTTATGCAAAAATATTTCAGCGTTGTAAGAATAAAAAAATCTCGCAAATAAACATATTACATGTATTATAGAGGAGGTCTCCTCATGCTCATAGAAGATCTTAAAACAAGATCACGACGTGTTTTTACACTACACAAGTGACATTCATGACACAGCTGATGCTGGGGGGGGGGGGGGTGTTGTATTTTCAGTGACAACATCTCATCACGCGTCTTTTCTGTTTCTTCCAGATTCCTGTCCGTCGCCAGTTCATGCCAACAAGCCACTCTGGGTGACCAAATGGGTGGACTACTCCAACAAGTACGGGTTCGGTTTCCAGCTGTCTGACAAGAATGTGGGAGTTTTGTTCAATGATACGACAAGGATGCTCCTCACGTCCGATGGAAAGTATGTGTCTGACATCACGCCACATGGTGGCTCTTAACTCCTTAAACGTGTCGTGCAAGCTTAGAGCTTAGAACCCTTTGGAACCTGAATTTACCATTGTCATCTTCATGCACTACAAGCCGCGAATTGCTGCCGCAATTCTCGACTTGTAGTGGATGAAGATGAATACTAAGTGGGTGGAAATTGATACAGATATTGTTATTTTTTAAACAGTTCCATGAAAACGGTTCTTTCTAAAAACCATTAAAAACCCTTTAGATATGCATAATTAAACGTTTATGCATCGTGGGGTTGAATGATTAATGAACATTATCGGATTGTATTAGATACCAATAAATAAACCAATTTGTAATATATGAAATATATCACATAAATTTCAGCCTCAGAACATAATCCCTATTTCTACGATAGTTTTATATATTATATTAAAGACAAAGTCTATACAGACTTATGCGTCATAAATTATGTCATTTTTTCTCTGTAAAGAATCACACTTTTTAATAAGTCATGTGGTGATTGATATGACCAGGGAGCTTATAACATTTGTTTGTTTTCAGGACCATTCAGTATAACGACCTGAGTAACAAGGTGTACACATTTATGGCTGACAGTACACCACCGGAGTATGAGCGTAAGGCTACACTCCTGTTATATTTCGCTCAATATATGGACGAGCACCTGATACACGGAGGTGACATCCTCAAACCGGAGTACGTGCAGCCCACGGCCATCTTCATGAAGAAGTGGTTCAGAACCAGTAGAGCCATTGTTATGTACCTCAACAATGGCACGCTACAGGTAGGCCAACACCACGCCACATCACGTTGACACAATTATGGTTTAATGCTGTCGTAGAGTTAAGTTCTATACGACGGCCCAACATTAAACCGTAATTGGTCCAACCCCTTGCATTAGCGCGGTTTTATTTTGTATATTGGTTTCTACTACAGATTACTAGTAAAGTTTGCTTTGCTTTCGTAAAATCGACTGACTCAAAACGGTTACTTTTTATCTATGTATTTTTACTCCTTGCTGCTAAACAGTAATTGATCGGTTAAAATCCTTTATTCAAGTTAAAGATATATACGTAATTAAAACTATTGATTATTATTGGATCTTGTTCAGTCTTGCTTTGTTTAGTAATCAATTGTATGCAATCTTTTCAGGTGAATTTTTTCGAGGACCATACCAAAGTGATCCTAAGTCCGGACGGACAAGACTATCTGGTGACCTACATAAACACCAACCGTCAAGCTGTGGCTCATCACCTGCTGCAGCTACGACATTTCGGATGTCACCCAAACATTGTCGATCGTCTCAAGTATGCCAGGGAAATGCTGGAGAGCATAATCAACATAGAAGGCGAAGCTGTCTGATGGCGTGATGCGCCTGGTGCTGTGATCTATTAAAAAGAGTAGTCGTGATGTGGCGCGTTTTGACGCGTTTGTCAGTTGGGGGACCATTACGAGGAGATGGGAGCGGTGCTCCACATTCTACTGATTTATCAAAGTGTTCATCTGACCATGAGACGCCGGAAATCAGACGTCATATCCACGGCGCGTCAGCGGCACTGCCGCTGACGCGTCGTTGATCTGACGTCTGATTTTGCGGCCACGCTCAACGATTGGTGGAGAACAGGCGAGCAGGGTTATCTCATATGCAAGATCATGCTCCACCACGGATTATAATTAGCCTTTGAGATTTGTCTTTCACTGTACAGAATGTTCAGCCTGGATGGCTAAAAACTGCGTTCTTTTGTGACTGGGAGTTGTAAACCAGTCACTTTGGTATTATTTTTGTATATTACTAATTGACCATGGTAGATCATACTGCTGTATTTTTATGCTATTGTGGAAATGCAAATTGTTCATCACACCTCAACTGATTTATTATTAAGTGGACAGTTGCTTCAGCCAAACAAGCCTGCAGAAGAGCGACCCTTGCGCAAGGGATGTTTCATCAGCTCGATTCATTCCCACTTTTACTTGTAGGAGTAATTTGTTGTTTAAATGTTTGTGTGGTATCAGTATGTGTAGATCTGCTGCTACTTTTCAGTGCCTTGCTTCGAAGTGAGAAACAAGATAATCGAGACATATCAGTTGAGCTATCAGCTTTATTGTTATCAATGGGAAAAGGGAAGGGGAAACAGCACTCATGTACAGATAGTACACATCGCGTATTAGGGTCCAACCACATACATCACAATATATTGTTTATTGTGATGTTCATCATTCCAATCAGTCAGATAACATGGCCGATATTATGTAGAAGTCTACAGATAATTTTTTTGTCCAGAATTAAGTGTTGCTTGTGTGTATCGTTCTTTCGATCCGACATACATAATGTCTGAAGAATAATTCTGTTGAATGTGTTAACCTGTTATTACACGTCAGAACTATAATTACATTTAAAACCTTACACGAAAATACCAATTATTTACTCACCACGAACACACATCTGCTCATTAATCATATGACATACATACTGCATCACTACCCATCCTTAATTTTAACATAGTTAACACTGGTTAGGCGGAATAGGTGAACAATAGTCCGCAATACCACCTTTTTTGAAATGTGCTCATCTGTTGCTAGTAGATTAAAGGCCATTGTTATAAACTGTTGTGTCGCCTCTATTTTAGTGCAATATTTATCATTCACATGGGCGTACACAGTATGCTCTCAACATAATAGCCAAATAATGTGTTCTTTCTAAGAATAAACCATCATTTTTAGTAATTGTGAAAATGTTATTGCTGCATGTGCGTAACATATTTCAAATAAATATTATTCTTTTTGAACGTCAAGAGTATTTAACTTTTCCGCAGTAGGGCCTACGTTTTCTGGAATTAATGTTGTGACGCCATGTAGGAAGTACAATTGTTGGGAAAGTGCACATGAAAACACACTAAGAAGGGGTCCACGCATATAGGTTGCACAAAAGGGGCAGTTAATCTACCCAGCCTCTGTAAAGATGTTATTCAGGTCTACATCATTTTTCGTAATCAGACACTTAGTCTGCATTAGTATAAATCTTGCAACCTATATTATCGTGGTGGAAGATATGGGTACATTGACGCGAGGCACAGAACACGAACTGAACTTGTTGTGAACGTTCAATGGTCTTATTTCTTCCAAAAAGCCCTTCTTTCGTTTCTGCAATTTTTACTTCCCTTCTCACGTGAAACAATTGTAAAGCGTGGTGTAATGAAATGAGTCTACGATAATTTCAATGGGCGAAAGGCGTTATAATAGTTAATCTGATGTTCGTTATCGAGTAGTGGTTGAACATTGCGCAGCAACTAATACATGCAGATAACTGTTCAGCAAGAAACCCAGATTGGCGATTCGCCATCAGAACAATATATGCATCTGGTGCTACATGATATCTCTAATATACACGTGCTAAAAAAGACGTCGTTCATTTAATTGTAGTGTTTTCAAGAGAGTATTTTCTTTACGAAGCTAAGGCTTGTGAAGTGATGTATAAATTCCATGCGGCCTAAATTAATCAACATGGCACAATAATTACAAAATTGAATTAATTAAATTTCACTATTTTGGTTTAGGTACTGTTATTTTTGTTTTAAGCCTACCTAGGCATTTATTTTCTTAAATTTCTGGTGGTGACTATATTATCCTACAAACTGGGCATACAGCTTCCTATCGACATTAACTCAATGCGATTAACTTCGATTAAATGTTGATACAACGTCGTGTTCCAGTGATATACAAGAGAAAAACATAGCCTACATGTATTCATATTATTTATACGAGATATCAAGACCGGTGCAATAACAATGTTGGGCAACATTCCATTATGCAAGTTGATGATGTTTCCAGCCTCGGTTTGCAATGCGGTAATTTTCACCCCCTTGAAGTTGTGGATCGCGGTAGCGAGACACAACTTCAAGGGGGTGAACATTAAGGTATATCACAATGTGTGCCTGGTGTGAAATACTTCAGTATGTGATGCAGTGCTGTGTTTGTCTCTTATGAAGAGATCCTTGTGATTATGTATGTAGTAGTGTCCAGTTGTTGCCATTATGTAGTTAGCTGAATCCTTCCACTTAGTATAATGTTTGGCAGACATTCTTCATTGTGACTTTTACTGAGAAACAAAAACTATTTTGTATAAAGATATAACTATCAGTTATTATATTGTAAGAAGTTGTTAATAAATAACATTATATTGATTTTGTGTACTTATTAAGCCAACAAACCCAGCAGACACAAGAATGTTTTAACGCTGGTCCACAGTCTACGATGCTGGATCGACGTTAAAACAACATTGAATCAACGTCTTGTGTCTGTTGGGTACCGAGGTCTGGGGTCATGTGCTGAGATTATATTAAGCTGACAGTTAAGTCCATCTTAGCCAGTATATTTATTTATGGAATTAGCAGCTTAGCTCATAACTCATCTTTTAAGATGGCATTGGTACACGGCTGCCTGCAATTATTAGCTAAACACAATTATGTTATAAATTGTTAAGTAAGCCTATAAGCAAGATAATCCACTGTTATTATTACTGTCGGGGCGTGAAGCTAAAAGAAATCCACTGATACTACTTCTGTTGATAGGTAAATATAATATATAAGCTAAATATAATACTTTTGCCAGTACTGTTGAAAAGTAAAGCTAAATATGTTCCACTGTCGCTACTACTGTCGAGGAGTATAGCTAAACATAATAAATTGCTATTATACGGATGAGAACTAAAACAGCCCACTATTACTACTAAAACTAAGCCTAATCTACTGTTATTATTATGTTGAGAAGAAAAGTTGAGAAATATTCACTGCCCCTAACTCTGTCAAAGAAAAGTAGTCCCCGTCTCAAGATCTGCTGCTGCTGGTCCACGCCAGCTCACACATGATATCGTGTTGGTTGTTTGCTCTGTATCGATGCCCTGGTCTCGATGGTGTGAAGATTAGGTGTTTTATCTGACCATTTCTAGCATGGCGCGCCATGCTGCTTTTCGTTATCGCCATGTTGAATCTGAAATATTGCCATTTCACATTCACAACCTCACCCGGGTCATTGTCACTGATTAAACGAGTAGCCTACAGTGTAAAACACGCTCATTTTCGGCGTTCACACCTATGACATTTATGCCTGCTCAGCTTACTGGGTGGATATAGTCGTCATCACTGGCGATGTTTACATGCTTAACTGATACATCTAGGTTATGTTTATCATTTTAATTAGGGAGGGCAGGGTTTTGAAAATGCCTAACAATTTGACCGACGTGTATGATTAGGTGCCCCCCCCCCCCCAAGGATAAGTGGCCCCATGCGCCTTCCGAATTCTGGATGCAATCAAGGAGGTTCCTTGATAAAACACTGAAGATTTGGAAAATGGATTACACCGGAAAATGCATTTACACTGTAAAAAGCGAGTAATTGATGTGACATGTGATGTGACAAAGGTTCAAAGGTAATTAATGCGCTCAAATTATGACTGTAATGGCTAGTAATACACCCCAACCATTTACGCACATATAACACGAAAAGTATGATAAATTGATGAACGCGTCAACTTGTGGAAAATGAAGAAATTACGTAGACCTATCACAATTTTCAAAGGCTGTTGATGTTATATCGCATGGTAAGCTATTGAATAAATTAAATCGACACCCAGCAAACACGAAACATTTGTGTTCGCTGGGTATGGCCTCTCTGATATTATACACCAGTACTAAAAGGAACATACCTGAGCCAATCTTCTCAATATATGGGTATCGTTATTTACGAGGGTCATTTTTCAATATCAAATGTATTTTGTCATAAAGTTCGATGAATTACCTTTTTTCTGCTATCTAGTTGACGATAAGCATAAGTACATCTTAATAAACACACAAGACAATCTTAATGTAACTATTTTAGCTTATTACCAATGCATGCAAAACAGCTATGCTGATGATACCGTTACACACACTGACGGATTTAAATTGCATTCTCCGAACTGCTTTTTGGCGTCATTTTATGCACACGTTAGAGGTTTAATTAAGATGCCGGTGATTTGAAGCTAGTGTCCACTCCAATGGAGTTTAGTTTTTATATAATATATTCACCAGACGATGTTTCTACTTATACTATTCCTGTAAGGAGCGCGATGCTTTCTGGATCTATACACTATCCTGTTAATGGTTCACAGTGAACCATTGATGTTAGGTACATTTTTGGTAAAAAGAAATATTAGCACAGTCGGATGCTTTATGTAGTAAAACGTAGTGTTAAATGCTGTTGTTTATTGCCATAGTCTATATCATACCATAGCCTGTGGTTCTCCTGACCCGGTTCAGGCTATATGTGCACAAAGGTAACCTAAAACCCCATTTCATTTACCATAGTCTTGGGATAAAAAAGTACCAATGGAGCAGCCATATTTACCTATAATTAGGAGCGTGCACCCACACTGCCAGACACTTGCACGTGCCCCAGTTAAGGGCGCCTCGACCACCATAATCATCACCACCACCACCACCATAGTCATCACCAACACAACCACCATCACCATAAATACCAACAACACAAGCACCATCACCATAAACACCAACAACACTACCACCATCATCACCATCATCACAGTCAACACCAAAAACACTACTAACACCACCAACACCATCATCACTCCCATAATCATCACCGTAATCACCACTACCATAAACACAACTACCATCACTACCACCATCACCACTACCACACCCCTACCACACCACCACACTATCACCACTACCACAAACACAACTACCACAACACCACCATCACCACTACCACACCACCAACACTACCACCATCACCACCAACACTACCACCATCACCACTACCACACCACCAACACTACCACCACTACCACACCACCAACACTACCACCATCACCACTACCACACCACCATCACTTTCACCTTCACCACTACCATCATCACCACCACCTCACCACTATATCATACCACACGGTCCACCAGCACGGCTAAAAAACCTCACCAATGGAAACGTAGCACATATCCACACGCACCCAAAATATGTGATGTCCTCTTGGTGTGCGTGTTGAAATAACTCGGTATTGTTCCGTTATCATATAAGAGTGAATATTGCTTTACGTTGCTTTCTGCACAGTCATGGCAATATCGCGACAGAAAGAAGCCCGAAGCCGGGACTATGCCCTACTCTTATTTTGAATTATCATATAAATATGGCTCGCCGCTATTTGTGTTATGTACACAGTGGAAGTGAGCCTATACTTTATTATGAATTTACACACGAGCATAGGCCCTAATCGGCAAAAACCAGAACAATTGATTTGCAAATATTCCAACTTATTTATTGGGCATAGCTAAATACAATAATGATAAATCAGGGGTGATAACTGCAACATAAAACATGTGTTGCCCCGACAAACACAAAACAGTTGTATAACATGTGTACAACCTCGGCCCAACTTCTTCGCAAACGTTTGTCTAGCATTGTACAATGTTACACAAATGTTTTTGTGTTTTGTGGGGCAGCACACTCACCAGGTGGCCCCAATAGTAAATCATCGTCACTGATTGCATTGCACAGAAACTGTGGACAATATTTGATACACACTGACAGATTTTAGTGTTTAAAATTCATTCAGCCGGGCGGCAAAAAATGACGTAGATTAACCCAGATGGCTGTTATGTACGTGTCGATGTATAAAATACATTTGTGGGAAATCAATTTTAACAAACAAAATGTTCTAAAGTGCTCAAAAGTCATTGAGGAAGGCGCATATATTGTTCAAACTCAACAGGTGACGCTACTAAACTTGTTACCTATTGGGTCGCGTATATATAGGGGCCTAACATGCGTCTACACATGAATACTACAAGCCTCTAGTATCACAGAAAAAATCCAGGGAGATATATCTTAGGAAACAAAATTGACAGAATTTTTAAAATTTGGCAAATTTATATGAATTGCGTTGATTTTTAGTCTTCTATAAAAGATTAGTACATGTATGTCCATGCATTTCCTATAGAGACCATTATTAAAAAAAAATTCTGAACAAATTAAAGCTGCATAACTGTTTTGATATTTTATTCAAGATAATAATTAATACAGAATGGTGTTTTAATTTTTAATTTTACTCATCGGTGGCTGAGTTATTAATGATTTAAGTTTAATAATTTGTAAACATTGCTGCCCCACCAAAACAAAACTGATCACAGCGGAGTAATGATAGATACATTTCACAGTAGGCCCTATACAGTTTATTTTTTAATTTCATTTAGGCATATCTATGAGTTATTACTTTGTGTGATATGGGTGAGACATGTATATAATGTCATGTTTAATTTCGGAGCCGGTGCGGAGAATATCACTCACTTGAAAAATGGGACTCTATACACCCTTTTCAAAAAGAACACGCCACACCGTGACCAAAAACTGAACTATTTAGTTGGGACTCCTGTCTACTGCCGATCGAAGACTGTTTCCAACATAAGCATGGCCTAATTTGACCACGGCCGTGGTGGTGTTTATTTCAGCCCTAATATTTGAGTAAGAAGATCCAAACCTTACCGTTTTACTTAATATTAATTTATTTTAGTGAACATATATATATCTCGTTGTGTTACACATTTGGAATAAATGAAAACACATCATTTCACAGCCGATTTTTTTAGTTTGTCGGCATGGATGACTCCAGTGTGAGTTATCATATGTAAACATTGTGGTAAATCTATAATATCTTTACTATCACTAGACGAAATTAATCCCCTTGAAATAGTCTAAAATATCGATTTATTATCTCGACAAAGATACGTTTTTTTGGTATCAATGTTTTTGTTAAGTATTTTATTTCAGGCCCAGGAAAAAAGTGGTTACAAATATATACATAGACACGTGTTGACTGTACATGAATGGTTATAATCAGAAGGGATCATACATTTTGTTGTTAACTGTGCATGTCTCGCTCAAAATTGTGGATTTCATTCATCAGTGCGCGTATACAGATATCACAGCTACAAGTGGATGAAAAGTGAAAATATTATCATAACTTGATGTTTAAGCACACACACAATTCCAATAACAGTGATATGTTTGCCTACGGAGACATATTTCAAACGATTACAGAAGACGTGCTTAGCGATTGAATGGTTAATGAAGAGTCAGCATGGGATTAATGACTTTGAACCAATGCTGATCAATGCTGGCCCACCGTCTACAACGCTGATCCATCATTGAACCAATATTGTTTTAACGAGTTGAGTTCGTTTGGAATAGGGGTTCATCACGTAATAACCCGCAGGCACAATACGTTGAATCAATGCAGGTTTAACGTTGGTCCAACGTCGTAGACGGTGGACCAGCGGTTAACCAATATACATTGAATGTCTTGTGCCTGCTGGGAGTTAGGATCAATATTTTGTAACTGACCAAATTCGCTTATGCTTGAAAAACTGAATACCCCCGCCACATAGCAGAGTTATATCTACAAATAAATCTGCATATTGTCGGTATACAAATATGAAAAGCAGACGCTCTGAAGGGGTTATTTGAATTGTAAAAATTACACGATGTTAATACAAATATTCACAGAAATATACGTTGTTTCACTGAAGATATTATGAAGATGCTCCAGACGTGCCAGATCTTGGTGACAGTCTTAGTATTGTAAGTTTTTGAACGATGTTTTATGGAATCACAAGTACTAAAAAGTAAGGAGTGGGGTGATTCGGTCCCAATAACCTGTATACATGTATCTGAAAGGGTGTCTACACGCATAATCGTGCAAAGAGTGTATTCTTTGTATGGTGATTTTAAGTGTGGGCCAACATCTTAGCCTTTGGCCTGACACTAAGACGCTCTCCCCTGACTGTGTGAGATTGTAGTAAGGAATTAGCTACAAATTCAGTGACGTAAATAGGCCCTATATCCGGTTTATTAGAGATAATCGGGTAGGCCTACCTTAATGGAAATAGGCCTATAGGCTCAGGCTACTCCCTGTGTGACCCTGGGCTGTGACTTTGCTGCAGTTCATTATTCAAAGCCAATCTATTAAACAGAAACTGTTTATATTAACCTAACAGTTTGAGTGGTATAGGCATATATGTTACCAGGCATACCCCAGTCTATGACAGGTAGGTGAAGGTACTGCATACTGTAGCCTAGGCACATTGCCTGCTAGTAGGCCTACGTAGGCCTACTGCTATTTGCTCAGATGTGAAGGCAGTATGTAGTGTTCAGAATTGAAATAACTGAGTCAGGAGACAGATTAACTACTTCCACTGCGACAGTCGTTGAGCCAATGTTGATTTAATGATAGGCCAGCGTAATAACAATGTGAGACTGCAGCACAATATTAAATAGAACAGGGGGTGACCTCTCTTGTTTTTTCTGCGCCTTGGCACCACAAGCTGTGTAAACCTACTTTGGCTGTCTTCTTCCCGAAAATTAGCCCGTTAGCCTGACCATCTCAGTCCAACAAGGATCTCAATAGGCTTATTCTATCAGGAATATGCCATTGAAAATCAGTTTCCATCGTGATTTGGCCCTAGGGTAGTGGTTAGCACCGCTGCCTTTCACGCCAGAGTTCGGGGTTCGGTTCCCGGACTCGGCGGTTTGAAAGAAACAAAAATGTTTCTTCCCCATCCACGTGTGAAAGTCAGTATTGTGGGGAGCTTCCGTGACCGAGAGGTAGCGTGCTCGGTCTCAGACCGCCAGGGCTCGAATTTCGAATCCTGTGTCTGGAGGACAGTGTCATCTCAATCATCTCACCATCCTCAGGAGGTTCTCCTGGCCCAGTTTAGCCTATATGTGCACAAAAGTGGCCTAAAGCCCATTTCATTTCCATTGTGATTTATGTGTAACGTTAGGCCCTAATTTAGGCATATTCATGTCAATCCCACCGGGCACACGACGTTGTTGCGACGTCGAATCAACGTCATTGACGTTGATTCAACGTCGCAACAACGTCGTGTGCCCAGTGGGATGTTTATTTTTAATTAGGCAGTGGCTAATGGTACATGATTCTTCATAATGTAGGCCTACCTCTATAGGCAGCCTCGTTTACGAAATGACGGGCTCCCGTTGACTCCCACTATAACTTTCCCATACGAATAGCTATTCTGTTTTAATTATGTTTTATGTGTGAAGGCGACATTTGCATTTTAATTTTTTTTAAACCTAATGTGCTTATCACAACTCACTATAGAACTCACAACTTGATAGGCCTAGATATATTGAGCAAAGTTATCGATATAATCGGTGAGTTAATAACTTGATATTGAGTTTAAAACAATAATAGCCTAATTTAAGTGTCACTTCTGAGGCTTCGCATATGGTTATGAGATTTATTAAGCATAGCAGGATTAGGCTATGCATTGCCTGAGGTTTTTTTTTTAAGTTTTCAGAGTGTATTCAGACTGTAGGAACCAGTAGGTCCTAGGCCTAAGTTTTTACTACAAATTAATTGTTTTTTTTGCTGGTTTAATGTTAGAGCATCGTCTAAGAAGCTTACCCAACATTATTGCCACATCGGGTTTGTTTTGTTGGGCAGTGAGTGGCCAATAGACATATTATATAGGCCTATATTGGCAGGCCAGCAGAGACAAGACGTTGAATCAATGTTGGCTTAACGTTGGTCCAACGTCGTAGATATCAGCTGAGTGTTGTTGTTTATGCCTCTGGGACAGACTGACCTGTATACCGCTGGACAATCACATGGAGCAAGTATTGTTTAAATGCTGGCACACCATCTACGACGCTGGCCCAGCATTTGGTCAGCGTTGCCGTATTAGGCCTACTATTGATGCCAGGTGCACTTCTCAGCAAACACAGACGTTGACTTGCAGGTCATGTGTCGTATACAGTACCTGTCAGGTTGGTATTTCTGTGCTAGCTAGGTCAGGTCAAAGTGTATTGCTAAGGTCACGTGGTGACGTCAACTGAACATAGCCCATGCACTGTAAGCCTGTACATGGCTGACATTGTATTAGAGATGGTGAATTGAAGCGTCACTTCTATCAGTGTTCATCTGATCATCTAAGCCCAAATCTCAAAATGTGGGTTCGTGGTGCAACGAAAAAAAGTTATTCTTAACACACACATGGAGTTAGATATGTTATGTGGGTGTTGTATCTCATTCCATTCTCATTCTCATGTTCCAATGGTAGTCTAATGTTGGCCCTTCCTGTGTGGTACTGGCCCAACATTAGGCCAACTCGTATCAACCACTATTTTACATACAAACTGTACACACACTGATCCACTACTTCATAATTCTTGATAGTGAACACATGGTGAACTGATCACGCTACATTTACCCAGTTTTCGTGCATTTCAGAGGCTTCTAAAAGAATATAAATGATTGTTTTGTACATTTTATGTTATTTCTGGCGAACAACAAACAGTTATGCAACTTTAAACAACTGCGCACAATATTGATCACGTGACTCTATGCTACCCAGTGGAAACACTAAGCTTTATTTATCCAATAACTACCTAACCAGGGTGTTTTCAGTCAATAACTTCTAAATTTGTATTTTAACCCCCATAGCGTAATATCAAGACTGTGAAGCCCCTCAAAGCTAGTGTTGTGTATACCTTGGCTAAATGTGAGAAGAAGTCACTGGGAGCTAAAATTCATGACGGCCGCCATTGTCATTAAAAGCTACCAGAGTAACGTAGGTTTGTTTTTTGCCAAAAAAAATATACTTTTTTGATAATGGAAAATGTTTCGATGTTCTTAGATAGGGTATTTATATAATATGTGCTACAGTCAAAAGCAAAATCCAAGATGGCCACCAATAACTGTAAAAATAGCTTACCAGTGAAATTAGGCCTATTACTATTTGATGTAATGCTGAGTCTGAGACTATTTATGTGCTAAAAAACCGCCAGCTCTAGTCTTTGTTGTTCTTATTGGTCACACTAAAAATTGTCCCCCCCCCCTGTACAAATTGATGACATAGCGAAATATATTAGTCTATGTAGCCATGCAATCAAGGAGGTTCCTTGATAAAACACTGAAGATTTGGAAAATGGAATTACACCGGAAAATGCATTTACACTGTAAAAAGCAAGTAATTGATGTGACATGTGATGTGACAAAGGTTCAAAGGTAATTAATGCGCTCAAATTATGACTGTAATGGCTAGTAATACACCCCAACCATTTACGCACATATAACACGAAAAGTATGATAAATTGATGAACGCGTCAACTTGTGGAAAATGAAGAAATTACGTAGACCTATCACAATTTTCAAAGGCTGTTGATGTTATATCGCATGGTAAGCTATTGAATAAATTAAATCGACACCCAGCAAACACGAAACATTTGTGTTCGCTGGGTATGGCCTCTCTGATAATATACACCAGTACTAAAAGGAACATACCTGAGCCAATCTTCTCAATATATGGGTATCGTTATTTACGAGGGTCATTTTTCAATATCAAATGTATTTTGTCATAAAGTTCGATGAATTACCTTTTTTCTGCTATCTAGTTGACGATAAGCATAAGTACATTTTAATAAACACACAAGACAATCTTAATGTAACTATTTTAGCTTATTACCAATGCATGCAAAACAGCTATGCTGATGATACCGTTACACACACTGACGGATTTAAATTGCATTCTCCGAACTGCTTTTTGGCGTCATTTTATGCACACGTTAGAGGTTTAATTAAGATGCCGGTGATTTGAAGCTAGTGTCCACTCCAATGGAGTTTAGTTTTTATATAATATATTCACCAGACGATGTTTCTACTTATACTATTCCTGTAAGGAGCGCGATGCTTTCTGGATCTATACACTATCCTGTTAATGGTTCACAGTGAACCATTGATGTTAGGTACATTTTTGGTAAAAAGAAATATTAGCACAGTCGGATGCTTTATGTAGTAAAACGTAGTGTTGAATGCTGTTGTTTATTGCCATAGTCTATATCATACCATAGCCTGTGGTTCTCCTGACCCGGTTCAGGCTATATGTGCACAAAGGTAACCTAAAACCCCATTTCATTTACCATAGTCTTGGGATAAAAAAGTACCAATGGAGCAGCCATGTTTACCTATAATTAGGAGCGTGCACCCACACTGCCAGACACTTGCACGTGCCCCAGTTAAGGGCGCCTCGACCACCATAATCATCACCACCACCACCATAGTCATCACCAACACAACCACCATCACCATAAATACCAACAACACAAGCACCATCACCATCACCATAAACACCAACAACACTACCACCATCATCACCATCATCACAGTCAACACCAAAAACACTACTAACACCACCAACACCATCATCACTCCCATAATCATCACCGTAATCACCACTACCATAAACACAACTACCATCACTACCACCATCACCACTACCACACCCCTACCACACCACCACACTATCACCACTACCACAAACACAACTACCACAACACCACCATCACCACTACCACACCACCAACACTACCACCATCACCACCAACACTACCACCATCACCACTACCACACCACCAACACTACCACCACTACCACACCACCAACACTACCACCATCACCACTACCACACCACCATCACTTTCACCTTCACCACTACCATCATCACCACCACCTCACCACTATATCATACCACACGGTCCATCAACACGGCTAAAAAACCTCACCAATGGAAACGTAGCACATATCCACACGCACCCAAAATATGTGATGTCCTCTTGGTGTGCGTGTTGAAATAACTCGGTATTGTTCCGTTATCATATAAGAGTGAATATTGCTTTACGTTGCTTTCTGCACAGTCATGGCAATATCGCGACAGAAAGAAGCCCGAAGCCGGGACTATGCCCTACTCTTATTTTGAATTATCATATAAATATGGCTCGCCGCTATTTGTGTTATGTACACAGTGGAAGTGAGCCTATACTTTATTATGAATTTACACACGAGCATAGGCCCTAGTCGGCAAAAACCAGAACAATTGATTTGCAAATATTCCAACTTATTTATTGGGCATAGCTAAATACAATAATGATAAATCAGGGGTGATAACTGCAACATAAAACATGTGTTGCCCCGACAAACACAAAACAGTTGTATAACATTTGTACAACCTCGGCCCAACGTCTTCGAAGACGTTTGTCTAGCATTGTACAATGTTACACAAATGTTTTTGTGTTTTGTGGGGCAGCACACTCACCAGGTGGCCCCAATAGTAAATCATCGTCACTGATTGCATTGCACAGAAACTGTGGACAATATTTGATACACACTGACAGATTTTAGTGTTTAAAATTCATTCAGCCGGGCGGCAAAAAATGACGTAGATTAACCCAGATGGCTGTTATGTACGTGTCGATGTATAAAATACATTTGTGGGAAATCAATTTTAACAAACAAAATGTTCTAAAGTGCTCAAAAGTCATTGAGGAAGGCGCATATATTGTTCAAACTCAACAGGTGACGCTACTAAACTTGTTACCTATTGGGTCGCGTATATATTGGGGCCTAACATGCGTCTACACATGAATACTACAAGCCTCTAGTATCACAGAAAAAATCCAGGGAGATATATCTTAGGAAACAAAATTGACAGAATTTTTAAAATTTGGCAAATTTATATGAATTGCGTTGATTTTTAGTCTTCTATAAAAGATTAGTACATGTATGTCCATGCATTTCATATAGAGACCATTATTTAAAAAAAATTCTGAACAAATTAAAGCTGCATAACTGTTTTGATATTTTATTCAAGATAATAATTAATACAGAATGGTGTTTTAATTTTTAATTTTACTCATCGGTGGCTGAGTTATTAATGATTTAAGTTTAATAATTTGTAAACATTGCTGCCCCACCAAAACAAAACTGATCACAGCGGAGTGATGATAGATACATTTCACAGTAGGCCCTATACAGTTTATTTTTTAATTTCATTTAGGCATATCTATGAGTTATTACTTTGTGTGATATGGGTGAGACATGTATATAATGTCATGTTTAATTTCGGAGCCGGTGCGGAGAATATCACTCACTTGAAAAATGGGACTCTATACACCCTTTTCAAAAAGAACACGCCACACCGTGACCAAAAACTGAACTATTTAGTTGGGACTCCTGTCTACTGCCGATCGAAGACTGTTTCCAACATAAGCATGGCCTAATTTGACCACGGCCGTGGTGGTGTCTATTTCAGCCCTAATATTTGAGTAAGAAGATCCAAACCTTACCGTTTTACTTAATATTAATTTATTTTAGTGAACATATATATATCTCGTTGTGTTACACATTTGGAATAAATGAAAACACATCATTTCACAGCCGATTTTTTTAGTTTGTCGGTATGGATGACTCCAGTGTGAGTTATCATATGTAAACATTGTGGTAAATCTATAATATCTTTACTATCACTAGACGAAATTAATCCCCTTGAAATAGTCTAAAATATCGATTTATTATCTCGACAAAGATACGTTTTTTTGGTATCAATGTTTTTGTTAAGTATTTTATTTCAGGCCCAGGAAAAAAGTGGTTACAAATATATACATAGACACGTGTTGACTGTACATGAATGGTTATAATCAGAAGGGATCATACATTTTGTTGTTAACTGTGCATGTCTCGCTCAAAATTGTGGATTTCATTCATCAGTGCGCGTATACAGATATCACAGCTACAAGTGGATGAAAAGTAAAAATATTATCATAACTTGATGTTTAAGCACACACACAATTCCAATAACAGTGATATGTTTGCCTACGGAGACATATTTCAAACGATTACAGAAGACGTGCTTAGCGATTGAATGGTTAATGAAGAGTCAGCATGGGATTAATGACTTTGAACCAATGCTGATCAATGCTGGCCCACCGTCTACAACGCTGATCCATCATTGAACCAATATTGTTTTAACGAGTTGAGTTCGTTTGGAATAGGGGTTCATCACGTAATAACCCGCAGGCACAATACGTTGAATCAATGCAGGTTTAACGTTGGTCCAACGTCGTAGACGGTGGACCAGCGGTTAACCAATATACATTGAATGTCTTGTGCCTGCTGGGAGTTAGGATCAATATTTTGTAACTGACCAAATTCGCTTATGCTTGAAAAACTGAATACCCCCGCCACATAGCAGAGTTATATCTACAAATAAATCTGCATATTGTCGGTATACAAATATGAAAAGCAGACGCTCTGAAGGGGTTATTTGAATTGTAAAAATTACACGATGTTAATACAAATATTCACAGAAATATACGTTGTTTCACTGAAGATATTATGAAGATGCTCCAGACGTGCCAGATCTTGGTGACAGTCTTAGTATTGTAAGTTTTTGAACGATGTTTTATGGAATCACAAGTACTAAAAAGTAAGGAGTGGGGTGATTCGGTCCCAATAACCTGTATACATGTATCTGAAAGGGTGTCTACACGCATAATCGTGCAAAGAGTGTATTCTTTGTATGGTGATTTTAAGTGTGGGCCAACATCTTAGCCTTTGGCCTGACACTAAGACGCTCTCCCCTGACTGTGTGAGATTGTAGTAAGGAATTAGCTACAAATTCAGTGACGTAAATAGGCCCTATATCCGGTTTATTAGAGATAATCGGGTAGGCCTACCTTAATGGAAATAGGCCTATAGGCTCAGGCTACTCCCTGTGTGACCCTGGGCTGTGACTTTGCTGCAGTTCATTATTCAAAGCCAATCTATTAAACAGAAACTGTTTATATTAACCTAACAGTTTGAGTGGTATAGGCATATATGTTACCAGGCATACCCCAGTCTATGACAGGTAGGTGAAGGTACTGCATACTGTAGCCTAGGCACATTGCCTGCTAGTAGGCCTACGTAGGCCTACTGCTATTTGCTCAGATGTGAAGGCAGTATGTAGTGTTCAGAATTGAAATAACTGAGTCAGGAGACAGATTAACTACTTCCACTGCGACAGTCGTTGAGCCAATGTTGATTTAATGATAGGCCAGCGTAATAACAATGTGAGACTGCAGCACAATATTAAATAGAACAGGGGGTGACCTCTCTTGTTTTCTGAGCCTTGGCACCACAAGCTGTGTAAACCTACTTTGGCTGTCTTCTTCCCGAAAATTAGCCCGTTAGCCTGACCATCTCAGTCCAACAAGGATCTCAATAGGCTTATTCTATCAGGAATATGCCATTGAAAATCAGTTTCCATCGTGATTTGGCCCTAGGGTAGTGGTTAGCACCGCTGCCTTTCACGCCAGAGTTCGGGGTTCGGTTCCCGGACTCGGCGGTTTGAAAGAAACAAAAATGTTTCTTCCCCATCCACGTGTGAAAGTCAGTATTGTGGGGAGCTTCCGTGACCGAGAGGTGGCGTGCTCGGTCTCAGACCGCCAGGGCTCGAATTTCGAATCCTGTGTCTGGAGGACAGTGTCATCTCAATCATCTCACCATCCTCAGGAGGTTCTCCTGGCCCAGTTTAGCCTATATGTGCACAAAAGTGGCCTAAAGCCCATTTCATTTCCATCGTGATTTATGTGTAACGTTAGGCCCTAATTTAGGCATATTCATGTCAATCCCACCGGGCACACGACGTTGTTGCGACGTTGAATCAACGTCATTGACGTTGATTCAACGTCGCAACAACGTCGTGTGCCCAGTGGGATGTTTATTTTTAATTAGGCAGTGGCTAATGGTACATGATTCTTCATAATGTAGGCCTACCTCTATAGGCAGCCTCGTTTACGAAATGACGGGCTCCCGTTGACTCCCACTATAACTTTCCCATACGAATAGCTATTCTGTTTTAACTATGTTTTATGTGTGAAGGCGACATTTGCATTTTAATTTTTTTTAAACCTAATGTGCTTATCACAACTCACCATAGAACTCACAACTTGATAGGCCTAGATATATTGAGCAAAGTTATCGATATAATCGGTGAGTTAATAACTTGATATTGAGTTTAAAACAATAATAGCCTAATTTAAGTGTCACTTCTGAGGCTTCGCATATGGTTATGAGATTTATTAAGCATAGCAGGATTAGGCTATGCATTGCCTGAGGTTTTTTTTTTAAGTTTTCAGAATGTATTCAGACTGTAGGAACCAGTAGGTCCTAGGCCTAAGTTTTTACTACAAATTAATTGTTTTTTTTGCTGGTTTAATGTTAGAGCATCGTCTAAGAAGCTTACCCAACATTATTGCCACATCGGGTTTGTTTTGTTGGGCAGTGAGTGGCCAATAGACATATTATATAGGCCTATATTGGCAGGCCAGCAGAGACAAGACGTTGAATCAATGTTGGCTTAACGTTGGTCCAACGTCGTAGATATCAGCTGAGTGTTGTTGTTTATGCCTCTGGGACAGACTGACCTGTATACCGCTGGACAATCACATGGAGCAAGTATTGTTTAAATGCTGGCACACCATCTACGACGCTGGCCCAGCATTTGGTCAGCGTTGCCGTATTAGGCTTACTATTGATGCCAGGTGCACTTCTCAGCAAACACAGACGTTGACTTGCAGGTCATGTGTCGTATACAGTACCTGTCAGGTTGGTATTTCTGTGCTAGCTAGGTCAGGTCAAAGTGTATTGCTAAGGTCACGTGGTGACGTCAACTGAACATAGCCCATGCACTGTAAGCCTGTACATGGCTGACATTGTATTAGAGATGGTGAATTGAAGCGTCACTTCTATCAGTGTTCATCTGATCATCTAAGCCCAAATCTCAAAATGTGGGTTCGTGGTGCAACGAAAAAAAGTTATTCTTAACACACACATGGAGTTAGATATGTTATGTGGGTGTTGTATCTCATTCCATTCTCATTCTCATGTTCCAATGGTAGTCTAATGTTGGCCCTTCCTGTGTGGTACTGGCCCAACATTAGGCCAACTCGTATCAACCACTATTTTACATACAAACTGTACACACACTAATCCACTACTTCATAATTCTTGATAGTGAACACATGGTGAACTGATCACGCTACATTTACCCAGTTTTCGTGCATTCTAAAACATTTACCCAGTTTTCGAGGCTTCTAAAAGAATATAAATGATTGTTTTGTACATTTTATGTTATTTCTGGCGAACAACAAACAGTTATGCAACTTTAAACAACTGCGCACAATATTGATCACGTGACTCTATGCTACCCAGTGGAAACACTAAGCTTTATTTATCCAATAACTACCTAACCAGGGTGTTTTCAGTCAATAACTTCTAAATTTGTATTTTAACCCCCATAGCGTAATATCAAGACTGTGAAGCCCCTCAAAGCTAGTGTTGTGTATACCTTGGCTAAATGTGAGAAGAAGTCACTGGGAGCTAAAATTCATGACGGCCGCCATTGTCATTAAAAGCTACCAGAGTAACGTAGGTTTGTTTTTTGCCAAAAAAAATATACTTTTTTGATAATGGAAAATGTTTCGATGTTCTTAGATAGGGTATTTATATAATATGTGCTACAGTCAAAAGCAAAATCCAAGATGGCCACCAATAACTGTAAAAATAGCTTACCAGTGAAATTAGGCCTATTACTATTTGATGTAATGCTGAGTCTGAGACTATTTATGTGCTAAAAAACCGCCAGCTCTAGTCTTTGTTGTTCTTATTGGTCACACTAAAAATTGTCCCCCCCCCCTGTACAAATTGATGACATAGCGAAATATATTAGTCTATGTAGCCATGCAATCAAGGAGGTTCCTTGATAAAACACTGAAGATTTGGAAAATGGAATTACACCGGAAAATGCATTTACACTGTAAAAAGCAAGTAATTGATGTGACATGTGATGTGACAAAGGTTCAAAGGTAATTAATGCGCTCAAATTATGACTGTAATGGCTAGTAATACACCCCAACCATTTACGCACATATAACACGAAAAGTATGATAAATTGATGAACGCGTCAACTTGTGGAAAATGAAGAAATTACGTAGACCTATCACAATTTTCAAAGGCTGTTGATGTTATATCGCATGGTAAGCTATTGAATAAATTAAATCGACACCCAGCAAACACGAAACATTTGTGTTCGCTGGGTATGGCCTCTCTGATGATATACACCAGTACTAAAAGGAACATACCTGAGCCAATCTTCTCAATATATGGGTATCGTTATTTACGAGGGTCATTTTTCAATATCAAATGTATTTTGTCATAAAGTTCGATGAATTACCTTTTTTCTGCTATCTAGTTGACGATAAGCATAAGTACATTTTAATAAACACACAAGACAATCTTAATGTAACTATTTTAGCTTATTACCAATGCATGCAAAACAGCTATGCTGATGATACCGTTACACACACTGACGGATTTAAATTGCATTCTCCGAACTGCTTTTTGGCGTCATTTTATGCACACGTTAGAGGTTTAATTAAGATGCCGGTGATTTGAAGCTAGTGTCCACTCCAATGGAGTTTAGTTTTTATATAATATATTCACCAGACGATGTTTCTACTTATACTATTCCTGTAAGGAGCGCGATGCTTTCTGGATCTATACACTATCCTGTTAATGGTTCACAGTGAACCATTGATGTTAGGTACATTTTTGGTAAAAAGAAATATTAGCACAGTCGGATGCTTTATGTAGTAAAACGTAGTGTTAAATGCTGTTGTTTATTGCCATAGTCTATATCATACCATAGCCTGTGGTTCTCCTGACCCGGTTCAGGCTATATGTGCACAAAGGTAACCTAAAACCCCATTTCATTTACCATAGTCTTGGGATAAAAAAGTACCAATGGAGCAGCCATGTTTACCTATAATTAGGAGCGTGCACCCACACTGCCAGACACTTGCACGTGCCCCAGTTAAGGGCGCCTCGACCACCATAATCATCACCACCACCACCATAGTCATCACCAACACAACCACCATCACCATAAATACCAACAACACAAGCACCATCACCATCACCATAAACACCAACAACACTACCACCACCATCACCATCATCACAGTCAACACCAAAAACACTACTAACACCACCAACACCATCATCACTCCCATAATCATCACCGTAATCACCACTACCATAAACACAACTACCATCACTACCACCATCACCACTACCACACCCCTACCACACCACCACACTATCACCACTACCACAAACACAACTACCACAACACCACCATCACCACTACCACACCACCAACACTACCACCATCACCACCAACACTACCACCATCACCACTACCACACCACCAACACTACCACCACTACCACACCACCAACACTACCACCATCACCACTACCACACCACCATCACTTTCACCTTCACCACTACCATCATCACCACCACCTCACCACTATATCATACCACACGGTCCACCAACACGGCTAAAAAACCTCACCAATGGAAACGTAGCACATATCCACACGCACCCAAAATATGTGATGTCCTCTTGGTGTGCGTGTTGAAATAACTCGGTATTGTTCCGTTATCATATAAGAGTGAATATTGCTTTACGTTGCTTTCTGCACAGTCATGGCAATATCGCGACAGAAAGAAGCCCGAAGCCGGGACTATGCCCTACTCTTATTTTGAATTATCATATAAATATGGCTCGCCGCTATTTGTGTTATGTACACAGTGGAAGTGAGCCTATACTTTATTATGAATTTACACACGAGCATAGGCCCTAGTCGGCAAAAACCAGAACAATTGATTTGCAAATATTCCAACTTATTTATTGGGCATAGCTAAATACAATAATGATAAATCAGGGGTGATAACTGCAACATAAAACATGTGTTGCCCCGACAAACACAAAACAGTTGTATAACATTTGTACAACCTCGGCCCAACGTCTTCGAAGACGTTTGTCTAGCATTGTACAATGTTACACAAATGTTTTTGTGTTTTGTGGGGCAGCACACTCACCAGGTGGCCCCAATAGTAAATCATCGTCACTGATTGCATTGCACAGAAACTGTGGACAATATTTGATACACACTGACAGATTTTAGTGTTTAAAATTCATTCAGCCGGGCGGCAAAAAATGACGTAGATTAACCCAGATGGCTGTTATGTACGTGTCGATGTATAAAATACATTTGTGGGAAATCAATTTTAACAAACAAAATGTTCTAAAGTGCTCAAAAGTCATTGAGGAAGGCGCATATATTGTTCAAACTCAACAGGTGACGCTACTAAACTTGTTACCTATTGGGTCGCGTATATATAGGGGCCTAACATGCGTCTACACATGAATACTACAAGCCTCTAGTATCACAGAAAAAATCCAGGGAGATATATCTTAGGAAACAAAATTGACAGAATTTTTAAAATTTGGCAAATTTATATGAATTGCGTTGATTTTTAGTCTTCTATAAAAGATTAGTACATGTATGTCCATGCATTTCATATAGAGACCATTATTAAAAAAAAATTCTGAACAAATTAAAGCTGCATAACTGTTTTGATATTTTATTCAAGATAATAAATAATACAGAATGGTGTTTTAATTTTTAATTTTACTCATCGGTGGCTGAGTTATTAATGATTTAAGTTTAATAATTTGTAAACATTGCTGCCCCACCAAAACAAAACTGATCACAGCGGAGTGATGATAGATACATTTCACAGTAGGCCCTATACAGTTTATTTTTTAATTTCATTTAGGCATATCTATGAGTTATTACTTTGTGTGATATGGGTGAGACATGTATATAATGTCATGTTTAATTTCGAAGCCGGTGCGGAGAATATCACTCACTTGAAAAATGGGACTCTATACACCCTTTTCAAAAAGAACACGCCACACCGTGACCAAAAACTGAACTATTTAGTTGGGACTCCTGTCTACTGCCGATCGAAGACTGTTTCCAACATAAGCATGGCCTAATTTGACCACGGCCGTGGTGGTGTCTATTTCAGCCCTAATATTTGAGTAAGAAGATCCAAACCTTACCGTTTTACTTAATATTAATTTATTTTAGTGACAAATATATATCTCGTTGTGTTACACATTTGGAATAAATGAAAACACATCATTTCACAGCCGATTTTTTTAGTTTGTCGGCATGGATGACTCCAGTGTGAGTTATCATATGTAAACATTGTGGTAAATCTATAATATCTTTACTATCACTAGACGAAATTAATCCCCTTGAAATAGTCTAAAATATCGATTTATTATCTCGACAAAGATACGTTTTTTTGGTATCAATGTTTTTGTTAAGTATTTTATTTCAGGCCCAGGAAAAAAGTGGTTACAAATATATACATAGACACGTGTTGACTGTACATGAATGGTTATAATCAGAAGGGATCATACATTTTGTTGTTAACTGTGCATGTCTCGCTCAAAATTGTGGATTTCATTCATCAGTGCGCGTATACAGATATCACAGCTACAAGTGGATGAAAAGTAAAAATATTATCATAACTTGATGTTTAAGCACACACACAATTCCAATAACAGTGATATGTTTGCCTACGGAGACATATTTCAAACGATTACAGAAGACGTGCTTAGCGATTGAATGGTTAATGAAGAGTCAGCATGGGATTAATGACTTTGAACCAATGCTGATCAATGCTGGCCCACCGTCTACAACGCTGATCCATCATTGAACCAATATTGTTTTGACGAGTTGAGTTCGTTTGGAATAGGGGTTCATCACGTAATAACCCGCAGGCACAATACGTTGAATCAATGCAGGTTTAACGTTGGTCCAACGTCGTAGACGGTGGACCAGCGGTTAACCAATATACATTGAATGTCTTGTGCCTGCTGGGAGTTAGGATCAATATTTTGTAACTGACCAAATTCGCTTATGCTTGAAAAACTGAATACCCCCGCCACATAGCAGAGTTATATCTACAAATAAATCTGCATATTGTCGGTATACAAATATGAAAAGCAGACGCTCTGAAGGGGTTATTTGAATTGTAAAAATTACACGATGTTAATACAAATATTCACAGAAATATACGTTGTTTCACTGAAGATATTATGAAGATGCTCCAGACGTGCCAGATCTTGGTGACAGTCTTAGTATTGTAAGTTTTTGAACGATGTTTTATGGAATCACAAGTACTAAAAAGTAAGGAGTGGGGTGATTCGGTCCCAATAACCTGTATACATGTATCTGAAAGGGTGTCTACACGCATAATCGTGCAAAGAGTGTATTCTTTGTATGGTGATTTTAAGTGTGGGCCAACATCTTAGCCTTTGGCCTGACACTAAGACGCTCTCCCCTGACTGTGTGAGATTGTAGTAAGGAATTAGCTACAAATTCAGTGACGTAAATAGGCCCTATATCCGGTTTATTAGAGATAATCGGGTAGGCCTACCTTAATGGAAATAGGCCTATAGGCTCAGGCTACTCCCTGTGTGACCCTGGGCTGTGACTTTGCTGCAGTTCATTATTCAAAGCCAATCTATTAAACAGAAACTGTTTATATTAACCTAACAGTTTGAGTGGTATAGGCATATATGTTACCAGGCATACCCCAGTCTATGACAGGTAGGTGAAGGTACTGCATACTGTAGCCTAGGCACATTGCCTGCTAGTAGGCCTACGTAGGCCTACTGCTATTTGCTCAGATGTGAAGGCAGTATGTAGTGTTCAGAATTGAAATAACTGAGTCAGGAGACAGATTAACTACTTCCACTGCGACAGTCGTTGAGCCAATGTTGATTTAATGATAGGCCAGCGTAATAACAATGTGAGACTGCAGCACAATATTAAATAGAACAGGGGGTGACCTCTCTTGTTTTTTCTGCGCCTTGGCACCACAAGCTGTGTAAACCTACTTTGGCTGTCTTCTTCCCGAAAATTAGCCCGTTAGCCTGACCATCTCAGTCCAACAAGGATCTCAATAGGCTTATTCTATCAGGAATATGCCATTGAAAATCAGTTTCCATCGTGATTTGGCCCTAGGGTAGTGGTTAGCACCGCTGCCTTTCACGCCAGAGTTCGGGGTTCGGTTCCCGGACTCGGCGGTTTGAAAGAAACAAAAATGTTTCTTCCCCATCCACGTGTGAAAGTCAGTATTGTGGGGAGCTTCCGTGACCGAGAGGTAGCGTGCTCGGTCTCAGACCGCCAGGGCTCGAATTTCGAATCCTGTGTCTGGAGGACAGTGTCATCTCAATCATCTCACCATCCTCAGGAGGTTCTCCTGGCCCAGTTTAGCCTATATGTGCACAAAAGTGGCCTAAAGCCCATTTCATTTCCATCGTGATTTATGTGTAACGTTAGGCCCTAATTTAGGCATATTCATGTCAATCCCACCGGGCACACGACGTTGTTGCGACGTTGAATCAACGTCATTGACGTTGATTCAACGTCGCAACAACGTCGTGTGCCCAGTGGGATGTTTATTTTTAATTAGGCAGTGGCTAATGGTACATGATTCTTCATAATGTAGGCCTACCTCTATAGGCAGCCTCGTTTACGAAATGACGGGCTCCCGTTGACTCCCACTATAACTTTCCCATACGAATAGCTATTCTGTTTTAATTATGTTTTATGTGTGAAGGCGACATTTGCATTTTAATTTTTTTTAAACCTAATGTGCTTATCACAACTCACTATAGAACTCACAACTTGATAGGCCTAGATATATTGAGCAAAGTTATCGATATAATCGGTGAGTTAATAACTTGATATTGAGTTTAAAACAATAATAGCCTAATTTAAGTGTCACTTCTGAGGCTTCGCATATGGTTATGAGATTTATTAAGCATAGCAGGATTAGGCTATGCATTGCCTGAGGTTTTTTTTTTAAGTTTTCAGAGTGTATTCAGACTGTAGGAACCAGTAGGTCCTAGGCCTAAGTTTTTACTACAAATTAATTGTTTTTTTTGCTGGTTTAATGTTAGAGCATCGTCTAAGAAGCTTACCCAACATTATTGCCACATCGGGTTTGTTTTGTTGGGCAGTGAGTGGCCAATAGACATATTATATAGGCCTATAGGGCCTACATGTGTATTGGCAGGCCAGCAGAGACAAGACGTTGAATCAATGTTGGCTTAACGTTGGTCCAACGTCGTAGATATCAGCTGAGTGTTGTTGTTTATGCCTCTGGGACAGACTGACCTGTATACCGCTGGACAATCACATGGAGCAAGTATTGTTTCAATGCTGGCACACCATCTACGACGCTGGCCCAGCATTTGGTCAGCGTTGCCGTATTAGGCCTACTATTGATGCCAGGTGCACTTCTCAGCAAACACAGACGTTGACTTGCAGGTCATGTGTCGTATACAATACCTGTCAGGTTGGTATTTCTGTGCTAGCTAGGTCAGGTCAAAGTGTATTGCTAAGGTCACGTGGTGACGTCAACTGAACATAGCCCATGCACTGTAAGCCTGTACATGGCTGACATTGTATTAGAGATGGTGAATTGAAGCGTCACTTCTATCAGTGTTCATCTGATCATCTAAGCCCAAATCTCAAAATGTGGGTTCGTGGTGCAACGAAAAAAAGTTATTCTTAACACACACATGGAGTTAGATATGTTATGTGGGTGTTGTATCTCATTCCATTCTCATTCTCATGTTCCAATGGTAGTCTAATGTTGGCCCTTCCTGTGTGGTACTGGCCCAACATTAGGCCAACTCGTATCAACCACTATTTTACATACAAACTGTACACACACTGATCCACTACTTCATAATTCTTGATAGTGAACACATGGTGAACTGATCACGCTACATTTACCCAGTTTTCGTGCATTTCAGAGGCTTCTAAAAGAATATAAATGATTGTTTTGTACATTTTATGTTATTTCTGGCGAACAACAAACAGTTATGCAACTTTAAACAACTGCGCACAATATTGATCACGTGACTCTATGCTACCCAGTGGAAACACTAAGCTTTATTTATCCAATAACTACCTAACCAGGGTGTTTTCAGTCAATAACTTCTAAATTTGTATTTTAACCCCCATAGCGTAATATCAAGACTGTGAAGCCCCTCAAAGCTAGTGTTGTGTATACCTTGGCTAAATGTGAGAAGAAGTCACTGGGAGCTAAAATTCATGACGGCCGCCATTGTTATTAAAAGCTACCAGAGTAACGTAGGTTTGTTTTTTGCCAAAAAAAATATACTTTTTTGATAACGGAAAATGTTTCGATGTTCTTAGATAGGGTATTTATATAATATGTGCTACAGTCAAAAGCAAAATCCAAGATGGCCACCAATAACTGTAAAAATAGCTTACCAGTGAAATTAGGCCTATTACTATTTGATGTAATGCTGAGTCTGAGACTATTTATCTGCTAAAAAACCGCCAGCTCTAGTCTTTGTTGTTCTTATTGGTCACACTAAAAATTGTCCCCCCCCCCTGTACAAATTGATGACATAGCGAAATATATTAGTCTATGTAGCCATAAAACCATTGTTCTATGGAGAAAATTGTCATGTTATACTTTTCTGCTCCTGAATAATTCCACTCACAATAATGTGCTGATTTTATAATCAGAGAGTTTATTTTGCCACAGATATTCAATTTCTATGCAACACACAAAACTGATCTGTAGATTCACTCACCATTAGATCTACTAGTTCTTATTGCAGTCATTTTGCAGGAACGTACAAAAGAAATAATGGAACAAACACTTTCATAAAACAAAACTATTTTATTCAATTGTCAACAAATGATAAGCATTTACTATGCATCTAAAGTAGATTTGTCTATATATTTTCGATGAGGGCAACTGGTGATATCACCTATTGTAATTTTAAGTGATAATACGGATGAAAAGGGGTAAGTATGAAGTCGTGTATTCTATCTGACGATATAATTCATTAAAAGAATTCTTAGAATATATTAGTAGAGTTTGATATACAGCGTAAAATCACGAGTAGACCACAAACTTTTAAAGGAAATATTTTATGGTCAACAAATGATCTGATGTAGCATGGTGTATTGAATAGTTAACAATCTCTTCCAGTTGAAGCCTTTTTAGTTTTAAATACAATGCAAAGCTTTACCTAAATAATATTCGGGTATCAAAATCAAAGTAGTATTTCAACCTGGAGATGAGAATCATGTTATTTATATTGAAAGATTTTAATGCAAATTCATCAACACTTTATTATAACATTCATTCGTCCATTAAACTATCACAGTCATCTATTTTAAATGTTATTATTTGAGAGCTAAGATGACACGTAATGTGGGTCGTATCTACTGCACAGTACATGCAGTAGAATAAATGAATGATAAATATGTTGTTGATGACAAATTGAAATTCATGCACGTCTAACAATGGTCAGCTATCTGTACACAGCATGGCGATTGTAAACGCATATTGTAATCAAGAGTTACAATTCTTACCGATAGAATATCCATTCATATAGTTACCATGACCACCCATATTATATCACAGAAATATTCATGTCTTATTCCAAAAGCAGTATCTGTACAATAAGCGGTACAGATTCTCAATGTATCCCGAGGAAAAGGCTACCTGTTACAGCAATGATTATACGAGTCTTATGATAACGGCATAATTAATGCACAGTTAGGTGATATTACATCAAGCTTTAAGCAGTTCATTAATTAGGCTCTAGTGGAGATTGAATAAATGATTTATTAAAATATTAACAAGAACAATTACGATGGTACATTTTTGGTTCAACAATTACACGTGCCCACCAAATTGACTGACATAACAACATATTACACTTTTGGTATCCTTCATCTCCTAACCACATTTTATAATTTCCTTGTATCAAGAAATATTTGTTTTGGATATCTGTTAAAGTGTGTACAGTAACAAATGTCTCAATGCCGGTGATTATTATTCACTTCCAGCTAACACGACACGCTGATCCAATCTGGCTTGGTGTTGGCCCAGCGTCGTAGACGCTGGGCCAACATCAAGCCACGTTGGATCAGCGACTGGTGCTTGCTGCAACAGTAACTGGTGCACAGTAACTGCTGCTTTCTTTTGCACACCTCGGTATTCACCAGGTGGACTTGTTCTAAAATATACACATATTCCAACAAGACACTACTTGACATATATCCATTATAGCGTGATAACGGACTACATTATTCCATTCAGATAATTTGAATGTTGTTCTCTATTATTCGAGGCTGCAAGATTAAGCAGCTTATTTCCAGTCAACAGCACCCTATAGACTACTGAAATATAGTACACAGAGCTTAAACGAAGCAAAGCGCCAATCAATACAAATGTCTGGGTATCTATTTTATTCTCAAACTTGTTTCTTTCCTTCAAAAGTAGTCATTGCGTTAGTGTCTAACAATTTATTTATTTATTAGCAGAATTGTTATCTATTTGAAGCGGGTAATCGTGTAAAATTATAACTTTGAATGGATAAAAAATACCCCGTGTAAAAATTAACCTAGCACTACACAGTGCTATCAACATGGCAGGGGCGTCGCAAATCCAAAATAATTTACACGTTTTCATTTCTTCTTTATACAAAAATACAATTGCAGTGAAGTGTGTCATGCAGGGCTATTTCAATGTGATTTGAACATTTATATTTATTAATACAAGCACGGACCATCTCAGAGATTGACACTGTTCAGCCAAGGTGTGCGCGGAATTCCAGATTGCAGCAGCAGCTCGCTAGGGGTATCATTCCACGACGACGACGACACATGACATAGACAAGGCCCCGTCACGCGGCTCAATGCCACTAATCAGAACCTCGGTGGCAAAGGGTGGTATCTGCCAGGCCGTGGCAGATACCACCCTCTAACACCGAGGGAACGTAATGTTGTGTAAATGCAGCAGTTTGTACAAGATGAGTGATGAATGATTGTATGATGGGTGTACACCGATGATGAGCGGTGTACGAATAAAATATGCGGGTGGTGTGGGGTGCGGTACACAATGCCTCCTTCATCAGTCTGCACAGTCCTATCATTATCAGTGTACCCGCTCCCAATCATTAACAATTCTCCTTTAATACTCTCACTAGAACGTGGGCAACATTTCTAACAATCCTCCTCGACAGTTAAGACTAACAGCGGTTCATTCCGGCACATCACGTAAGTCTATTTTGCACGACCAGCGTAACATCAACGGTAGAAGCAAATTCAAGTGACGGTGGTCCAGTTTAGCATCCTCGTTTCATAATGTGCGCTGTCTGTCACACACGCGGTACTATGGCACAAAAACTGGAAAAATTAAAGGTATTCCTTCTAGCCGATCTCGGACAGCAGCGGAAATTATGATACACAATCAGTCTGTCTATGAAGTGTGTTAATGCGCAACTCCATTTGCAATGATTATTTGTCAACAGTATTGAATATTCAGTACGCGGAGAATAGAGTTGATCAGAGGGTGAGTTGGCACAGGGGTGAATGTGGACAGCGTTGTAATGCCAAGCAGCGGTAACTGCCCCCTTTTCAAGGGGTCAGTTACCGCTGTTTGGCATTACATTACACTACAGAACGAGTCGGTGAGTTGGTGCCAATCACATCTGCTGGTACGGGGCGTTCTGCATGTACTGGTACGTCTGGTACGGACTCTCGGGTTCGAACACGGTGACTGGGTGGATGAGGGTGGTCTTGAGTGTCTCGTTGTGGTACTGGAGCGAGTGCTGGCGGTAGTACAGCACCAGGTCGGTGAGGGTCTCGTGCACGTAGTACGGATCGTGGAAACCGTACCCAGTCTCCCGGTGCTCAATCCGGCAGTGACCCACTTTACGTCCGGCCCTGTAAAAAGCAGAAAATAAGGCATGTACAGATAAGACGAGATAAGGTTAGAGATGGGGATTTGTTTATAGTCGACCAAGGTATATATTTAACATCAGCTAAAAATAGCTATTGACAGGGACGTGTGATAGATAAAACATTAAAAAAAACCATTCGCTAATCCAGATTCCTTGGCTAATCCTTGTGCATTACGTCACCTGTCAAACATGTACCGGTACATTATTATTGTCTCTGTTTCAATTGGTTGATTTTTTCCGATACAAAAACTCCTCAAGTCAACTAGCCTGTAAGAGGCTAATTTTGTACCATTGTATGCTTCTCGACGTTAAATAAATGTCTATATCCTGATTTTCGTTGCTAAACAATAAACAAATGAAAGCAGCAGACACAAAACGTTGACTCAATTTTGTTTTGATGTTGACATCAAAACAACATCGAGCCAACGTTTTGTGTCTGTCGGGAAGTGAATGAAAAGTATCCAAAGTCCTATCAGCTAATCCAACAAACACGAAACATCCAATGTTGATTTGATATTGACCATCTACCACGCTGTCCCATCATTGACCCTTTCAAGCCTGAATTTAACATTGTCATCTTCATCCATTACAAGCCGCTTGTAGTGGATTAAGATGACTTGAAGTGGCAAATCAAAAAAAATATTGTTATTATTAAACATTTCCATAAAAATCTTAAGGTATTTAGACTTCATATTCTGACGTCTAAAGACGGTCCCCGCACTAATCATAAGAACCATAGCATCTATAAGTATTCAAATGAAGTGGAAAGAGCTAACTCCTTTTGTATTCATGCCTTATACATATTTCAGCATTGTAAATCAACATTGGTGGGAAGGGACTTATTATAGTCTAGATAATACTTACACCACAGAGAGAGCGTATGAGCCCGGGCTGGAGCTCGGGCGGATGAGGAAGGTACCGTCAGGTCTGCCTTGTAGTTTACGTTCAGCCTCCACTCTGGCACAGTTGATCTGCCACGTTGACTCGTCCTCGTGGGGTATGGTGTTCATCATTTCCGTGGGCACTGATTGAGCGGCCGTCAGGGTGCCGTTCTCCATTCCTCTCTCTGACGACTCCAGTAAATTGTCTATACTCTGCATGCTGCTCCCGTGGTCTATCAACCATCTGAAATAATACACACGCCATCATGTCAATCAAAAATCAGAATTGGAAATGTTCCAAGTAACAACGATCGAGCTTTATTAGACCAAATTAATAATTATATCAGCAGGATATATTGGCCCATGGTTGTCAAAACTTGTCTTAACACCATCAGCAATAAGTAACTTTTATACTTATGCGTTTTTCAGGTTAGCGTGTAACAATACAAAATTGGTATTAACCCTGAAAACAGCACGCTTCAATATATATCAAAGCACATTTAAATGGCATGAAAATGTTTTTTACAAATTCCAAGATATAGTTAGTGCAAAGCAAATGGGAAATATAATTGTCAGACTTGATAGTATTGCTAACTTTTTGTGTTGTTCTCTTAATTTGTAAAGCCATTTTAAACCGGGCTTGATGCCATTCATTTCTGTAACTAGTCGTCGGTTTGTGTCTGTCTGTTCTCCTAGCTTCTCCTCCAGTTGTGTCTTGCTTTTCTTTATCTCTCCCAAGCGTGATTTCAAAAGCTCATAATTTTCCTGTAATCTGCAGGAGAAGACAAATGCAGAGAATTAGAACAATGTAAAAAATATAACAGCCTAAATGTTTTCGTAACATTGGGTACACTAAAAGGAAATCAAATGTGGTGACAATGAACCACAACTGACGAATGACGATGTATATTCTAATGTAACACAGCGGACAAAAGACGTTTAAACAATGTTGTTTTAACGTTGGTCCACCGTCTACGACGCTGGACCAACGTTAAAACAACATTGTTTAAACGTCTTGTATCTGCTGGGAGCCCTTGTGTATGTATTCCTAGCTTAACCTATCTCAGTCTATGTCGACTGCTTCAAATGTAAGAAGATGCACATGCTATATTTTTATGTTTCTACTTATTTATGATAAACGGAAGAGTCTGGTATATCCTTGCTAACCATGCTAACCCAGTACATGAAGTACAGTACATAAACACTTCAACACATACTAAGATATTCAACATTCCATTGTTTTGCAGGATATTTGGTGAAACTGCCCAGGATTCTCTTTGGTGATTACATTATAAATTACCAACTTTCTGGAACCGGCATATATACATGAGACTAGAAATATGATTCTATGAACACTTACTTGGCTTTCTCATGAGGAGCAGCCTTCTCATGGTGTTGACCATGGAGCTTGATTTGTTCCTCAAACACTTTCACGGTCTCCGTGAACGCGTCCAGAGCCTGGTGCTTCAGTAGAATCTCCTACAAAACAGTCATATCACATGTGTACTTAAAAATGATGAAGTATTCACATTGCAGAGTTTATCAAACCTCCCAGAAAGCACGAGGCATTGATTCAGTGTTGGTTTATTGCTGGGCATATGTCTGCAACGCTTGCCCAGCAATAAACCAACACTGGCTTAGCATCTGCTAATGATATGAAAAATATTGCGAGGTTTAAATGCATTATTAGCATGTAAACGCATACATCGCTCACTGGACGTTATCCTTCCACCAATCTAAACAGGACAATTTAAAATGGTAATCCAACATTTTTTGTAATTTACAGCAATCACAAGGTGGAAAAGAGGAAAGATACATTACTGAATAATCTTTAATAAATACCAGCGATTGGCACCTAGACCCGTACTAACTGATTAACAATTACAACCATTCAATACCAAGGTGACAGTATCTATACATATATAGCAACAAAGCATTATCTGAGGACACTTCCTAGCTAACACCAGACATTCGCCCATTGTTGGGTCAATGTTGGGCCAGCGTCCCAGACGGTGGACAACATTGACCAAGCATTGGGTTGATGTCTTGCGTGTTTTAGGTAGCAGGTCTTCTTACCTGAGAGCTTCTCGTGTGCTTCTCGTAGTATTCATCAAACAGTTGTGTTTTAGCGATGTACTCTCTGTGGTGTTCCAGAAGCTTCAGTTGTATGCTCTGTACATCGTTCGTGTTTGGCTGGTCCTCCTGTTAAATGAATAATCAAACTTATCACTCAGCAGGTGCCAGAAAATAAGGCATTACTTTTAAAATACCAATAAATCTTTGATACTGTTGAGGTAATGTAACCCTTGAAAGGGTTAATGCGCTACATTTAATTTTATAATTTTCACCCACTTGAAGTTAATTTTCACCCACTTGAAGTTGTGTCTCGCTAACTACGACCCACAAAGTCAAGTGGGCAAAAAATACTCATATATTTGTTTCATTTGAGACCAAACATTTGCAAAACTTGATGTTTAAACACACTTCCGTACGGCTATTAAAACGGATTAAAACGACCATAATTGTGCTCAGCGCTGAAAGGGTTAATATTACATGAGACACTAAAATAATCCTAACCCAGAAAACAAGACATTGGCCCAATGTTGGATCAATGTTGGGTCACCGTCTACGACGCTGGCCCGACATTGATCCAACATTGGATTAATGTCTTGTGTTTGCTGGGATTAGTGTAGTTGACTGGCCACTGACCTTACTAAATCTGGAGACAGGATTACTAAGGGTGACGTCAAGTTTGGCATTATAATGTGCTAATGAATGGCGGCTGTAGTGGTTGACCAGCTCCACCACGGAACTAAATGTAAGGGGATCCACAAAGCCATACTTGCTGTTCGCGTGAATGATTTTGATCAGCTTGTTGGCACCTCCTTTCCTATTAAAATCAAAAGATAAGTTTGTAAATACATAGCTCTGAAATACCCCAGTATGGAGTAAATTAAGCTGAATTAGCTTTATTAGGAAAGAAGTTGTGAAGCACCACTTGAAAACATTAGCGACACAAGAGAGACCATGAGCTTCTGAATTGTTAGTTAGTATTTTTCAACTCATTAGAAGCGTGAAATTGCAGGTTCAAACAGCAAAAAATATTTCCATTTATGAAACAGAGAGTCAAACATAACTATTTTTTAAATCAATTTTGCTGGAATATTATTTGGTTGATATTTGCTTGCAAACATATATCGTCCCCTTAGATATGAAAGGGTGTATCTGCCACTCAAATGACTTTACAAAGTGACAGATACACCCTTTCATACCCAAGAGGACGATATATACTTGGCGAGCAGGAGATGGGTTAACAACGTGATTACCATGTCTGCATTTACCTGAGTGTAAGAGTATAGTCGCCATGGATTCTGGTAGAAGCATCTCGTACCAGAAACGTCCCGTCTGGCATATCTCGCAGCTTCTCATTTACATCATCCCTATAAATATATAATCAATTCTAAGCACTGTATGCTATGCCCTATGTGGTGTTGGTTTACATAATTGCATACACCATTATAGATTTAAGAATAATCTGCGAGCTCTCAATAGCCACAAAACAACCCAATGCTGGTGTGACGTTGGCACAACGTCGCAGACGTTGTGCCAACATCACACCAACATTGAGTGAACGTCTACTGATTACTAGAAAAGTCCGTTACCTTGAGATTTCTCCCCAGTACCACTCGGCATCATCTAGTTTGGACGTCTCTGCGGGTTCTGGTGGGGGTGGTATGACTGGGGGGTATGGTCCGGTGGGTGTGGATGGCTGATCGGGTGTGTAGGTGGGGCGTCTCGGGGGAACAGCTGAACAAAAATAACACTAGTTAGTTAAACAGCTGACAAAATGTAGAAAGAGCAGAATGATTTGAATAGACACAGAGAATACATTATTATATCTTTTTTAGATTTAATAATTTTTTGTCGACAGGAGACCTATGTTTCTTAGACTATGACTCTTTAGAGCGGACAAAAAAATGCCAGGTGACAAATAGATGGTCATTATTTAAACAAATGATGAACTACCATAATTATTCATGATATCATACTTATTTTTCTATATGTCAATACATTTCGTAATTAAATTCTAATTTGTTCAAAACATATATAACACATTACATGGTTTCGAAAAAAACTCGCCTATTAAATAAACACTTTTTTTTAATAAATATGTCATCAAGAATACATGAAGCCATGGCTATGTATTCTTGACACCATACAGCTCTACATAACTACTTTCTATATCACACTTGCGTGAACGCTGTATCAGCACGCAGCTTAATTCAAGTGTCCCTCACACATCGCATGATGGCACTTATATTAAGTGGTAGTACGGCTACCATAATCACTGTGACAATTGCTGGGTGCGTTATTACCTGGGGCTAACATGTAGTCGGGTAGAGTTTCTCCCTCCGCCCAGCCTCCTCCCTTCAGAAGTAGCTCAAAGATACGGATGTGTGCTTTAGTGTTGCGAACGATATCACTGTAACCAAAAACATACCAGTCATTAATGACTAAAATAGCCTGTCTTGAGTACGGCGTGTGCTTTACGTCCTACTGTGGATGTCGACCTATATCCTGGTGTCCAACTCGCCACCTCACAGTACCGCGAACTGTGTACAGTACCGTACCCCGCGGACACGCCACGATGCCGGTTTGATGCTGGGCCATCGTCGCAGGCATCGGATCTGCGTCTGATCGATACTTGGCAAATATAGGCACGTTATCAAATTAGTGGCGGTCTGGAGATTGAGTGATTGGAAGTGGGCCAGGAGAATAGCTGGCGACGGCTGCCTGGGTACTAACCAGTAAACACTAGACATTGAATCAATGTTGGTCCAGTGTCGGTCCAACATTAAACCAACATTGGTTCGGGGTCTTGTGTTTGCTGGGATAATGTCCCGTGCATGTCGTATTGTTGTACTTGGAATGAGAACATGGCGACCTTACTGCACTGCAAGGCCAAAAGGCAGTGTCTGCTTACTTGTATAAAGTAAGCAGATACAGTCTTTTCACTTTATACGGCAGTACGTACTCCACGGCAGACATACTCCAGGTAAAGTATCATTAAAGTGATATACTGCCAGCACACACTGGCTCACACAACGTGACATAGAGGTGTAGATAATAACGATATACAAACTAACTTACACACAGATGTCTTCAGTTCTAATGACAAATTAATGTAAGCGCCACGTATTGGTTTAATAGGCTTTGGTCTAGAGTGTCTTCTGGAAATTAGCCGTATTTTATAGTTCCACATTCGTAGTCATAATAGTCTAGATGGTAGACCGGACAGCATAATCCACACGTCATGGACACTATTGTGTGCCTGTATGTTTCAAAGAGTAGTTCATATAATGAGCTACCCGGCATGACGCAGAGCTACGCGTTAGACCAGGTCACAGTGACCGCTACTTTATTAATACAGCAAGCTGAGTAAAAACGACACTCAACCGAAAAAACTAGGGTGCTGTGAAACTAATACGAGTATTTCGAGTGCCAACTAAAACAAGGCCATCTTCAGCTGACGAAATCTAGTTATCGTATTAGATCATCTGTGTCAGAGCTCTGTAATTGCTAAATAATAGATAATGTATTTTTTTTTGATAAAAGAGACGTTTCACATTCAAAAGTTGCTTTTTAAAGAGCAAATATAAAAGTTTATAAACGAGTATACGGGTGATTGGGATCGAGAGGGTTATTTGAGAGCTTTGCTTATAATATTAACACTTGTCCTGCTAGACCCGGATATATACGGTTTTAAGCATATTTTAAGCAGAATAATATGTCACTGAAATGGATAATATAGTTGGTGGTAGATGTTTAGTTAGTAAAATACCTCAATTTAGAAGATGTATATTTTCGAAAAATATCTATAGTTTACGTCATTTGAAGCTGGAAATTGCGTTAGCAATTCCAGCTTCAAATGACGAAAAATACAATTGAAACGATTCAGCAGGACAAGGGTTAACGGATCACTGGGCATAGGCTGGCTAAAGTTCAGCAGTGATAATGATGGCAGAACAAAACACTTCAAACAAACACAGCATAATCAGATTTCAAATATTATAAAGGCCACAGTTTTAAATATTTCACTCGAACTAAACTGCTATAATATTGTTTAAACGCAGAAAACACAAACTGACCCAATGTTTGATCAATGCTGGGCCAGCGTCGTAGACGCTGGCCCATCATTGATCAAACATTGGATCGGTATCTCCAGTTGTATGGGAAGCAGTTATTCCAAGCAGCCACGCAATGTATACTTACATTATATTTTCCCAGAGAGGTCTGAGTAAGATATGGCAGTAGACGTGGCTGAGACGGGCGAGGGGCTCCCTCTGGCCCAGTGTGTCCTGGTGCTGACACACTCTGGTGAAGTGCTGCAGCAAGTAAGTCAGCGTGAAGCTGTGGTGATCTGGTAACTTGTTCACTAAGCTTCGCAGCACGCTGGTGGCCTCGACATCATCGCTGATTTCTGCGATAGAAAAAAGAGAATATCATGTCTAGACGCTTAAGCCAATGTACGTTATATGACATATTTGGACTCAAAAATTAACTCACGTTACCTATCAAAATCGTGATGTTTTGAGTTAGCTAATTTACGATATCAGATAATGTACATGTAGTTAGTTTTGCCATTGCTGTTTTTATCTCGTATCGGATAAGTATAAGTAGCTTACTTCTAAAGTTATCGTTTTACTTACAGACGGACAGACACATTGACGAAATACTACTGATCAAAACAAATACTCACTTGCAGCCTTTATAAAATTATCGTAAGATACTTCTGGAATTACTGGATCGGGCAGCTCTCTGAGGTACTTTTTAAGTATGCAAGCGATGTGTCTCAGCTCAAACTGAGACAAGTCCACGGTCAGTGGTGAACCTACAGGAAATAACGGGATGTCACTCAACACATGTTATATACGATACACGGATCTAGTACAACACATCAGCCTGACTCCGGATAATATAGAGTGACTTGCGCCAATCCTTATTCACCACCAGCACCCACTCCCCCCCCCCCTTTGGAGTTAGACGGTGCTAAACTGCCACATTTACAAAGTGGCACTTTAGAACCTTCTAACTCCAAGAGGACGTTTTGTGAGTTGGATGCATTCAGTTCACAAAAGTAGACTTTGTTGGTGAAAGAGTTAAGCAGTGGACCCCGTTATGATGCGCACATTTCTTCAGATTTATTTAAATGAAATACATTTTAGTTAGAGTGGAATAGAAAACAAATTCGCCAGGAAAAATGATAGTTAGAGTGGATTAGAAAGTAATAGAATATAAAGTGTTTCAATACTAGACGTGGTGATGATGTATTTGATATCTGCAAAAGTGAATTTATGAAAATACCAGCTGATATTTTGCAGCAAAAAGTATCCGGCTCCCTGTGAAGGGTTCACACCAAATGTCCCGACCATGCTGGGCGCAGACATCATATGATGGTCATGTTTAAACAGTAAAAGTAATATCGATCTGCATAGATTATTTGAACAGCCTCAGAATAGATGCTTACCTGACGAATTGAATATTTGCTTCAGTTGATTAATCTCTTCTGAAGAAGACGAGCTACGATATACATCAAACAGATCGGCTCCTGTAAAAAAATGAAAAACAGATCTTTGGCATATTCAAATAAGGATGTTTATTATTTTTAATTCGTCTCATTAGCCGATCAAATCACTGATATCGGAAATGAAATGAGTGTTTAAACATCAAGATTTGCAAATTTTTGGTCTCAAATTAATTTTCACCCATTCGCAGTTGTGGGTCGTGGAAAAATTAAATTATTTAATTCGGCACTTTGAGGGTTGATACATATTATAGATACCTATGGATTATTCGCCTTGAAAGAGGCATAAATGACTTAGTTAGTTTTTTCCGCTTCATTTAACCCTTCAACCGCCAAATTTTTCAATTGCAATTTTCACCCACTTGAAGTTGTGTCACGCTGACGCGATCCACAACTTCAAGTGAGTGAAAATTATTCAGATTTCACAAAATGGAGGTTAACTATTATTAAATTCCTGCTGATTTATGTCACTTTATATATTCAACTTGTTTAAAAGCTGATATGCAATATGATGATAAAAAATTAAAAAACGAATATAATCGGTACTGGCGGTTTAAGGGTTAAAAAATAAATAAATATAGAACCATTAATATAACATAATATTATGATCTATTATTATAGGTTTCACATGTGATCTACATAACAGGTGATCTACATACACATCGGTGTACATACCAGTCAGGCGGCTGCGCTGCTCAATTTCTTGTACACATTTGACAATAACAGCCGGAGCACTGGTCTCGGCAGGGGAGAACTGATTCTTCAACTCACAACCAAACAGAGTATCTGAAAATAAAATCATACAAATGACAATTTCGTTGAGACACATATAACAACGGACTGTCTTACGGTTAAAAATAATTCACAGTAACCAGACAACTTTGATCCAGAAATCACATTTTTTGTCTCCATTACTGATTATAGATTTGGGTTCAGATGAGCTTTACATCCTGACACCCATATTGATGTTAAAACAAAAAAACTGTTGACCTGCAACAAATTGAAAAGAGTATCTAATTTTGTTGGATAAATACGGTACTTCTATTTGTGAAATAACGCAGTAAATTCATCCTGTTTTTGACACCGCAAGTTTTTACATTTGAATACAATTAGCAGTTTTGGAACACCCTGGACATGCTAGCGATGCAGCCAGCAGCTGTGTTTCTATCATACACTGGTTGTAAATGGGCGTTAGGTGAAGGATCATGTTTTTTACTCATAAACGTAATAATATTTCACAGTTTAACGACAGGAGAATCAATCTTAACAAACACCTCATTCCCTCTGAAGTGGACGGGATAATAAATCAATGAATATATCTACAATGACCTTTATCTTGTAAAATTAACTGAGCCAGCCCAAAGCGCTGCCTCCCGTTGGCCCACAGCTGGCCAATGTCAAAGACGTTGAGACAACGTTAAGAAAACGTTTCCGTCGGCAGGGCAGTACCGATTGTGAAGCCCAATTACATTATTCAACTGCAGTGACCTCGAGTGCTGACCAAGCATACACACGAGACGTTGATCCAATGTTGCATTGGCATACGTCGTGATTTCTGTTGAGTAATCACCTAATAGTAACGGGTCAATGGACAATGTTGTTTAGCAGTGACAGTGAGGCAATGAGAGCTTTGTGAAAAGATACATGCCTCAGTGATCAGCGGTGTCAGCACGACAAAATAATGGATCTAGCTCAACTTTATGTACTCGACCTCTGCCAATCAAAATTCCCGTCGTCTGGTATAAAGCTATCTATTTGGACGGCGCGAAGAATGAGTTGCTGAAGAGGCCCTTGAATACGCTGTACCCTGAACTCAATAACAGCTGCACAAGCCGTAACACATTGTATTATATTTGTTAAAAGCACGAATTTTAAACAAGTAGGGAGGACTAAATACGTTAGCAATCTCTTACTAATGTATTAACTAACCACAGTTAATTGCGCGGCCAGTCGCATCAAGCATTCGGTTCGGTAAATTCTAAATGTAGTGACGTGGGAGTTAGCCTCGAAATAGACTAAATATAGAGATTATCATTGTGCACGACAACAAACATGACAACCTGTCACCCAGACTGGTGGTGGTGTTGTTCTGTCTGACAAAATAGAAAACTTGTGTAAATTTTTCATCCACTTGAAAAAGTGACAGACAGGAAACGCTGTGGAATAGAAGGGACCAGTAAGCACATGGCTCACCCCCAGCAGTTTAAACACGTGTCCCGGCGTGAGCAGTAGCAACGAGAATTAAAAATAACTGAGACAATCATGGCGCTTAGACTAAACAATCACATCTACAATGTATATATAATATCATCATACATGTATGTCTCGTCAGAGTGGTGTGTAGGCCTGCACGTGGTATTGAGCCGAGCCAGGGTGGCTACATTGATATCGCTAATCATGATGATCAGTGAAGATTGCATAGAACGGTTCAGCATCACAGACTCCCCTTATATCATGGCGGTCCAATGCTGGGGTCCAGCATTGGGCCGCCATTGATTGCAGCATGAAGACATATTTTGATAATGGTATATCCCAGGAAACACAAAACGCTGAACTATTGTTGGTTTAATGTTGGCCCACGGTTTGCCAATATCAAAACAACATTGTTTCAACGTCTTGTGTTCCACCAGAATAAGTGCGCTCTGCAGCTTTCATTTTGTAAAATCTAAATACTTGAGTATCTACTAAAAACAGGACATGCTACTACACCTTGAGTTGAGGAGTGATTTCCATCTCATCTCATGGTGGAGCAATATGAGAACACTTAGCCGGGTGGCAACCCTGTAAGTCCCCACGATGCATTAAAGCATCATTTTACATCCCTGAAAACAGACTTACTTTGCCTGTAACTAAGGGTTTTAGAACGAAAATTCCCACGAAACTGGCTTACCAATACATGGTGATTTTCTTTCTTCATCCACTATAAGTCGAGAATTGTGGCAGCAATTCGCGGCTTGTAGTGGATGAAGATGACTATGGTAAATTCAGGATTGAAAGGGTTAAGACAGAGTGTATATAATACTGGTTACTTACTCGAACAAAAACTTATGCGTCGTTTCGAGCCAACTACGTCCTTGTTGCATTTGGGTAGGCCATTAGCTGAACACTTCCTGTGACAACATAATCCACATTCTGAAAAAAAATCATCAATATGGTTACTATCAATGGAAAAACTGAAGTGTACACCACAGATAACAGAATAATAGCTGACCAAACCACAACACATGGTACAGAATATTATACTTCCAATTCCAAATGGGATTAAGGAGTCACATATGGCAGTTTAGTGCCATCAGTAACCCTTTTAGTCTCACGTGTCGAAGTCTATGTGTTACACCATAACAACTAAATCTCAACAACGGAAGACGCTGACCAACTGTCGACTTATTGTTGGTACCCAAGCAAACAAGAGACGCTGACCCCCATGTTGATTTAATGCCGGCCCATAGTCTCCCATTCTGGTCCAACACTAAACCTTAAACAGCTAAATTAAATAATTTAAATTTTCAAAATTACTGTTGAAAATTACTGTTTGTTTAATTTGAGATCAAACATTTGCAAGTGTTGATGTTTAAACATACATTTCTGTCACCAATAACTGCGATTTAAACGACTAAATGGAAGGAATTCAAAATGACTATAGTCACGCTTAGCGGTTTAAGGGTCAACGTCTCTCATTCACTGGGTAGTGGATATAATGTCTTGTCTCTCGTTCACCGGGTAGTGGATATAATGTCTTGTCTCTCGTTCACCTGGTGGTGGATATAATGTCTTGTCTCTCGTTCACCTGGTGGTGGATATAATGTCTTGTCTCTCGTTCACCGGGTAGTGGATATAATGTCTTGTCTCTCGTTCACCGGGTAGTGGATATAATGTCTTGTCTCTCATTCACCGGGTAGTGGATATAATGTTTTGTCTCTCATTCACCTGGTAGTGGATATAATGTCTTGTCTCTCATTCACCTGGTGGTGGATATAATGTCTTGGCTCTCGTTCACCGGGTAGTGGATATAATGTCTTGTCTCTCGTTCACCGGGTAGTGGATATAATGTCTTGTGTCTCGTTCACCAGGTAGTGAATATAATGTCTTGTCTCTCGTTCAATGGGTAGTGGATATAATGTTTTGACCCTCATTCACCTGGTAGTGGATATAATGTCTTGTCTATTGTTCACCGGGTTGTGGATATAATGTCTTGTCTCTCGTTCACGTGGTAGTGGATATAATGTCTTGTCTCTCGTTCACCGGGTAGTGAATATAATGTCTTGTCTCTCGTTCACTGGGTAGTGGATATATTGTCTTGTCTCTCGTTCACTGGGTAGTGGATAAATTGTCTTGTCTCTGGTTCGCTTCGCAGGGTATTGGATATAATGTCTTGTCTCTCGTTCACTGGGTATTGGATATAATGTTTTGTCTCTCGTTCACTGGGTAGTGGATATAATGTCTTGTCTCTCGTTCAATGGGTAGTGGATATAATGTCTTGTCCCTCGTTCAATGGTTAGTGGATATAATGTTCTGTCTCTCGTTCACTGGGTAGTGGATATAATGTCTTGTCTCTCGTTCAATGGGTAGTGGATATAATGTCTTGTCTCTCGTTGACCAGGTAGTGTATATAATGTATTGTCTCTCGTTCACTGGGTGGTGGATATAATGTCTGTCTCTCGTTCACCGGGTAGTGGATATAATGTCTTGTCTCTCGTTCACCGGGTAGTGGATATAATGTCTTGCCTCTCGTTCACTGGGTAGTGGATATATAATGTCTTGTCTCTCGTTCACTGGGTAGTGGATATATGGTCTTGTCTCTCGTTCAATGGGTAGTGGATATAATGTCTTGTCTCTCGTTCAATGAGTAGTGGATATAATGTCTTGTTTCTCGTTTTATGGGTAGTGGATATAATGTCTTGTCTCTCGTTCAATGGGTAGTGGATATAATGTATTGTTTCTCGTTCATCTGTTCATTGGGTAGTTATAAGTTAATATAATGTATTTGTAGTAGCCTACTGGGTAGTGGATATAATGTCTTGTCTCTCGTTCACCAGGTAGTGGATATAATGTCTGTCTCTCGTTCACTAGGTGGTGGATATAATGTCTTGTCTCTCGTTCACCGAGTAGTGGATATAATGTCTTGTCTCTCGTTCACCGGATAGTGGATATAATGTCTTGTCTCTCGTTCACCGGGTAGTGGATAAAATGTCTTGTCTCTCGTTCAATGGGTATTGGATATAATGTCTTGTCTCTCGTTTAATGAGTAGTGGATATAATGTCTTGTTTCTCGTTTAATGGGTAGTGGATATAATGTCTTGTCTCTCGTTCAATGGGTAGTGGATATAATGTATTGTTTCTCGCTCATCTGTTCATTGGGTAGTTTTAAGTTAATATAATGTATTTGTAGTAGCCTACCTCGGCACTGGAGTCCTTGTCTCATCAGGCCCCAGAGGAAGTTATCACACATGTGACAGCGCTGTAAACTGGAAAAGTTATACTCCGTCAGCTGATGTCCGTCAGCCAGGCAGTCTGTAAACACAGATAAAACACAAACACTGAGAGATACCAGGCATAGTAAATCTCAAATGGCAGCACTCTTTAGTCACACTTAACCGGCACAGTTAACTTTTGTAAATTGTCACCCACTTAAAGTTGCGACATACAATTTTAAGCAGGTGAAATTACTCATTCATTTAATTTGACACCAAACATTTGCAAATTGCGATGTTTGACCATTCGTTTCATTCGCAATAACAGATTAAAAATGAGTATAGTCGTGATTAGCGGTGAATACATTGAACCACTAATAAGTCGCTACCATTTTCTCCCAACATTTTCACCCACTGTGCAAGGCGCGGTGCCGACGACCTATTACAGAAGGAGATAGGCCTGCCTATATAGTTATTCACCAGACGGCGCCTATCCGTTTCGTGATTTCACCCGAACTTTAACGTTCTAGTGAGTTGGGGTTTCGTTTTTACATCACATAAATAACGTTGCTGGTTATAATTATTATAAATATATAAACAAATTCAGAAGGACAGCCTTTTATTTATTTATTTGACGTCCCAGTTGAAAACATGCAAAAAATGGTCAATAAAATATTATTAATATTCATAGAGTAAAAAGTTCCAACACAGCCAAAAAACGCCAATTATATAAAATTCATATTACACCAACTTGAATAATTTTCGATCCTCTCGAAATAAATTTCAGCCTTTGTTGATTTGAACAAGAAAGATTTACATGTAAACATGTTAACGGTTATACCAGTAATACCTTGAATTTAAAATCTATAAATGTCAACGAATTTGCAATTATTCACGTCTCAGTTGAAATGATAAACGCACCTTATTAAATATTACAAAAAATTAGAAACTAAAATCCTTACCTGTGTCCTTGATCATTCCATTACAAGGTGGGAGTGTGGGCGCGTATGGTTGCTGCAATAAAAACATAGACATTGTAACAGCGGGCAGCGACGTCTGAACGCAAATAAAATCAGCTTAAAATTCAATGCATATATATACCGTGCGACATTGATTATTCTTACATAAGGAGAGACATCTACTCGACACCTGTCAAAGTCTTTCATAAAAGAGCTCACCCGGCATAGCCGGGCAATAGTACTCAACCCTGCTCAACTCGGCAGAATAATTACATCCAAAAGACGTGATCTGAGTGGTGGGTAATACGTCACGTGACGTTAACCGAGCATTCAGCATATCGCCGTCACCTGATATTACAGGGTCATATCTGCCACTTAAATAGGGCCCATACCATAATTTAATACCAAGCTTTCTCGTTTGCTCGCATACTAGTAAAATATATCATTAACCCTTAAAGCGCTGAATTAATTTGTAAAAAAACATCGCAACCAAAGGTTCTTTTTCACCTTGAAATCATCATAAATGTCTTATTCAGGTCTTTCCGATTCTTTTGAATGCCTATGTTAGGGGTCTACGGCCATTAGAAATACTTCTAGTCTTACAGTGCGGGGATCGACTTTAGACGTCAGAATCTGACGTCTACAGACGTCAGATTCTGACGACTAAAGTCGATTCTCGCACTGTAAGGGTTAACATGGCAAGTATCAGGCCAGTTCGGATATTATGTTTCATCTCTTTTGTTTCATGGAGCTATAAAAATCGAAGTCATGTGGTGATACGTGGATTGATGGGGGGGGGGGGCTGTCTCAATAGATCACTGGGGTTTATGTGCATTAATAATGTATGCGACTGTGGCGCCTGTTCACACTCCGGTAAACTTTGATGGGAGGCAGAAGTAGTGTCATACTGTCTGTGTAAACCCAGCAGTAAAGTGATTCAATCTGATTAACATATTGTGTACTGATCATATAAAGTATCACTCTCCAACCACAGTGACCTAGTCATATCAAACGTCTCTTCTTATCATTAGTTTCATCTAACTTATTGATCAGGCTGAAATTATCTAGACTTCTTGAGCGGAGTTTAAAGCGGCTGACTAAACCAAGATATACCGAAACTATCTTGGTTTAAGCAGCTTCTGTGGCTGAGTTCATTTATTAAACTCAGCTGTAGCCGATTAAATCAAGATAATTGATAATTGATAGATAACTATTTTAGGGTCGCAACAAAAGGTATTGCAAATATTTATGGTATAATACGATAGGTGCGACAGTGGTACTGCTCTGCCAAGCCAAAAGGCAGTATCTGCTTACTTGTATATATAAGTAAACTGATACTGCCTTCTGGGATTTGCACCACAGAGCACAAGAACAATTCCCACCATTAATTACCATTTTTGCCTTGACACTGATCATTTATCATCTAAAAGGTGGCTATAGCTCAACTCAAATCAGAAAGACTACCTCATAAAATTTACAGTTAGATGCGTTCAATGTAGCCCTAATTAAGAGCAAAACATCTATTGAAATAGTGAATTTATGAAAACAGACAATTGTAGGGTTCAATCACAGACAAATAGAAACGCACGCAAAAAGTGTTTCATCCTCTAAATAAAACAGCAGTTTTTATGGACACATCAGTTAAAACAAATAACTTAAAATAACATGTATAATGTACACGACAGGGCCGGCATGATCAATAACGGGTGTGATGACTATATATATTATGTCATTGTACATCAATAGTCATGGTGGGAAATATATTTAACTGGAAATAAATCCATAACGTACTGCATACATTTCCAGTGAAATGTACCTACGAATGTGAGAGCTATTTCAACCCTTGTGTTGCTGAATTGTTTGTGAGTATTTTTCAATTAGTTTATATTTCTGTATTACCAAGATTACTCACCAATTCGCTTCGTCGTTCACAGAGATCATCAATGCAGACTAAAATGGCTTTTCTGTGGAAATCATTGTTAATTCTCATATTCTGTAAAAAGTATAAGAAACAAACAATATAGTACATACGTTACAAAGTGTTCTTCCCGGGGTTTCAAACCTTCTGGGTCATACTTTAAACAATTATTTTAAAATAAAAACTGATCTAGACAACAATTACGCAAAAAATCTACTGCAATGCCATTTCAGACAAAATAATGATTGTCAGGGAGTACTGAGACCATATTAGCTTTATTAGTCACTGTGGAATTCAAGGGTCGTATCAGCCACCTATCACGTAGCAGACACCACCCTTTAACCCTTAAAGCGGGTTTTTTATATGTAAAACAAGAGACCAAAGGGTTTTTTTCAATTTGAAATCATCATAAATGTCTCAGTTAGCTTTTTCATTAACAATACCTATGTTATGGGGCTACGGCCAATGCCGCCATTATAAATATTTAATTCATACAGTGTGGGGATCGACCTAAAGATTTCAAATTCTGACATATAAAGACGGTCCCCACGCTGAAAGGGTTTTTTACATGGGGCTCCCATATTAAGCAGGTATTAAGCTGAATAATGCCAGCTCACAATATCCCTTCAATTATTAAATACAATAACAGATACAATAGATAGCTGAACAATGGATAATCTGTAGATTTTTTCAAGAGAAATAGTTTGAGGTGTTAGCAAAATCACCATCAATCAGCATCAATATAAACCAAGTGTTACCATAAACCTAAACAGTAAAACTAAGGGAAATTGTTACGATAAACACATATCAAACTAGCTTACTTTGAGTTTGTCTTCATCCATGTCTATTAAGTCCTCTCCTGTAATATTATGTGATTTGAAAACTTCCGCATATCTGTACAGGTTTAGGGCGGCCATCCACTCAATCACGTTGGATTCACTCCACTGTTTTAAGGGCTGTAACACAAAATGTAGAGGAAACAAAATTAATATTAGGTTTCAGTTAATATGACATGTGTGACCCGTGCAATTAACATGATTAATAGAAAAAAACAAATATAACTATTTTGCGAAATCAAATCAAATGCCAAGTCCGAGATTTAAAAAAATAATTTGTGAAAGATGATTAGCTAACACTAAAAGTGGTGAAATATCTTTATACAAACCAAGAGACCAAAGGGTATAATTTGAAATCATCATAAATGTCTTAGTACTTTCCGTTTCATTTGAATACCTATCAGGGACACATTTGTTCAGTATCGCATAGAAAATGCTATGCAATTTTTCCCATTTGGTAATCAAATTTGCAATTCATTAGTAAAATATTTATACATCAATCATAAGGATGTCTAGCAAGTTACAACTTGGAAGAGAAAGTTACAACTTGGAAGAGAAAATTGCTAATTAATAATTCTCAAACAATTTTTCCCGTGCCTATGTTATGGGTCTACGGCCATTTTAAACATTTTACTCTTTCGGTGCGGGGATAGACTTTGTTTAGCCGTCGTCTATAAATGTCAGAATCTGACGTCTAACGTCGCCCCCCTTAGTGAAAGGGTTAATCAAATAATTCAAAAGGGAGATATCTTATTTATTCACAAATTGAAGCTGGAAATTGCGTTAGCAATTTCAGCAGAACAATGGTTAATTATGCGGTTTTCACTTGCTACATAACTACAAGGTAATTACTGGCATGCTCCGATACCTTGCGTGTTTGTCACGCTGAGATTAAATCTAACAGTGAAACGGTACTTACGATGTATTAGTGTAATGTTAATAATCATCAATTTTAATATAGGGTGTCATTGAACTTTTATGCAAAGCAACTTAATAACAGGAACAGACCATAATATGATATTTATCAAGATAAACAAATCGGTGATTTAATTATACACAGTTCCATAGCTACAGTAAAAAATAGTGGTCTGGGTACGTCAACTAGGTGATCATACATTGCAACACATTCTTATATACAGTAACACCACCAGTTAATTACTAAAAATATAAACGTTGAAGAAAAGTTACACATGTGACAATATTAGACTCTGCATTGCATAGTATTGCATTATCCTATAAAATAATCACTCAATCCGGTGCATTGGGCATCAAATATTTAATATCAACATATTTCCTTACAAATGAATAAAATACAAGTTGAATAATGAGCGACAAATACAACAATATAGCGACGAAATTGAAAAAAAAACTTATAGCCTTCTGCTTGAAGCTCTAAATCGCCTAATTCTAGAAGGAGAAATAAAAAATCAATCCCCACTAGCACTGCACTTCAAAGCCAAAAGACAGTATTTGCTTATTTCAAACTTGTAAAGTAAGCAGATACTGCCTTTTGGCTTTGCACGGCAGATCTGAAGTCCCTTGATAGACCTGCGTCTATCATTTCGATCCAATATTGATGAAACGTGTGGTGATTTCTAGTATTGGAGATCCCCCATCAGATATTTGTTCACCACCCTTTTATTGCTAAACATTGGTATAATGTTGGGCTATGATCACAGCCACTGAGCCGCCGGGATTGAGAGTCCCCTGGTGTTTGCTCACAAACAATTACAGGATCTCAGCGGGGGGCGGCAGTGCTATATTTAACAGCAATTCTTGCACTGAATTAACCGTACTCCCACACAGCACGTGATACGGACCCAATACTGTTTTAACGATGGGCCAACGTCGCAGACGCTGGCCCATCGTTAAAACAATATTGGGTCAGTATCTCGCACTTGGTGGGTAGGTGGGAACAGTGCCACCTGGGCCATTTGAGTGGCACCCTGGCACGGCTCTAATATGTAGACCCTGGATGTAATGGCCGTATTCAGGGCTTATTGAGCGCCCGCCAACTATATATAATATATATACACCGGCAAATTTATTGCACGGGAAGCTTGGTGATATATAATGTATACCACCAATACCACAGAATACTTAATAGACTATATATACTCGATCTGGTTCTTTCCATTGACTTTGCCCACTTTATACACAGACAAATCTTTCTCCGCCCAGTACTAGAAAGGCTAGACAGCCGAGGCGGTGCCAAAGCTTTACATGACGTAAAAATATCTAGCAAGTGATTTTTTGTAAAGGCGATTCATGAATGGCTGGAGCACATACATTTCAATGCAGACACTTAAACCTTCTTAAACCTCGTCATTGAAATATTAGAGTGAGTTCCAAGAGGGGCAACTTAAAATTAGCATTGTAAATGTGTGACGTGTCACTGTGCGCATATGGACAAGTAGCAGTGATCGCCCAGCAAATACAAGACATTGATTGACCCAATGTAATTATGTTGAGTTGATTTTGGGGCAAAGTCGCAGACGGTGGCCCAACATTGGATCAATGTCTCGGTCAGCGTCTATGAACTCCTCAACCTGGTCTAATCCTCTCAAGTACATATTAGATATTTCAAATTTAACCACCATCAAGTGGTGTGGGTCGCAGTAGCGAGACAACTTCCAAGTGGGCGAAGATTATTATGCTAACTAAAAAAAAAATAGATTCCGGTCTGTATTAGCTCTAACAAATAGCTCTTAAAATGTTAACCCTTTACCTTTACCCTTTAAGTTATCTTATTCAAATTTTCACCCACTACGCTACCGCGACCACAACTTCTAAGTGGGTGAATATTAATTATCTTTGTTTAATTTGATAATGTTTAAAGACTAATTTCATTCCAAAAACCAGTGATTTGATCGGCTAATAAGACGCAATTAAAAATGATCGTAATGGTCGTTCATAAAATCAGATCCTAAATGTTGAAAAATGTGATTATGCCTATTGTGTCCATATTTGGTTTTCACCACATTATTCAAGCTTGACAGGTCGCTATAGAGGCCAGATTAAATCTTATGCTGCTGAATTTGTTTGCTTCTATTTCCAGCTTCAAATGACGAAAAAGAGTTTCATACATTGAAAATATGCATCTTCTGAATTGAATTATTTGATTAACTGAGCATCTACGACAAACTATAACTATTACCAATTTCAATGACATTATTTGGTTTAAAATCGTATAAATACGGGTCTAGCAGGACAAGGGTTAACTAAAAGTTAGGCTATAATAAGAAATAATGAACTGACCACATCTTGTGTGTAGGTGACTGGGAGACGACCGGCCAGCACTGTGGAGGAGGATTTAGGGCACACCTTGTTACTGGACATCACAAAGGTTTCACACCGGCCATTGTGGAAACACTGGTTACAACCTGAAACACAATAAAACATAAAACAACTAGGTAAACAATAACCTGAACAGCTAGGTGGTAGTAACCTTTCCCTCGCTACGCTACCCGATTTAAATGTCCATACATTTGAAGTTGTGTATCGCGGTAGCGACTCACAACTTCAAACATGACAACTTTAAAAGGGTGGTAATTACTCATATTCGTTTAATTTGAGAACAAACATTTGCAAATGTCTAAACACACATTTCGGTTCCTGATTAACTGATTTAATGGGTCAATAAAAAAGATTTAAAATGATCAGAGTCGTATGTGACGCATCACATATTATTTAGTTTTCCACTGTGATTGCTGTCGGAACAAAATTAGTTGAACGTGTCGTGTATTCTGGTATTGCACTACAGACAGACAGACAGACGGCTGAATATAATCCACTTAATCCATTCGGTAAATATAGCACTGCACTTAGTAATGTTTTTTTTCTCTCAAATACGTACATGTAGGTAACCCTGGTTAGGGAAACACAATAAATCACATGCTTTAATTCAGTCCACTCAGTTTCACTAATGAAAGACACGTTTTCTGTTTCATAGCCGTTAATTGAAATATAATAAAAAAAGATAATAGCAGATAACAGATCAGATAATAATCAGATAAATTACCATGATTACAATTAGCCAATTGAAAATGTTTTCGCAATATCCCAGGCTAACTGCCCTTAGCAATGTAGCAGTGCTCTTCGTAAGTAGAAAAAACATTCTGAATGTAATAGTGCAAGACCATTTTAACTGTTCGCCATTGTTAATCTTTATGCCCAAAATCACTGACTGCAGCAGAGGCCTAGACTTTGAGAACCTGCTTGACCTGTTTCACCAGGGCAAGTTAATTCTTAACACTCTGTAAACTTTTATGTGTCTCAGAACAGCTTATAACACTATATAACGACAATGAATTACAATATAGTCAAGGTGACTGCTCACCAAGATTCCCACAGTGGTAACAAGCAACATAAAAAGACTTTAAGTGGCACAGGATGGCAACGGTGGAGTTTATAATAGAGCGTCAGTCAAACTTTTCCATTTAATAAATCCCGCCGTGGTTTAGAGTCACTACCGTAGTCTGATACAGCAAAAATAAATAGTTTGATTGTCAAAATCGCATGGAGAATTAAGCTCTGTTGTAGATGATGTTTTACCTGTATACTAGCTTGCCACTTATATACCATAAATACTGAACAAAACTTGATACTGGTGTGACAATAACAAATTGATGTGACAAGAGTTATTTTTACATAGTTTATTTTGCTTTGATGACTTTGAAAAAATAATAACCTAAGTTCGTTGTAAACCACTGGAAATGACACATGTGGTGCCCCCGGTCTATCGCCTCCATGTTCCAGCCTATTTCCGCCCAGTAGTAGCCTGGTAACACGTGGCGGGGTAAGCGGGGAACGACGCCGCCTATTGGTTGGTGACCCCATTTATGACTGTGACCATTAAGTAATAACCCTTACAAACGTCGAAATATTTTTGTATAAACCATGGAGACCAAAGGGTTTTTTCAATTTGAAATCATCATCAAGGTCTTAGCTCTTTCCACTTCATTTGAATACCCACTGGTTAGTGACTGGTGAATACATATAATACTGGTTAGTGACTGATGACCCCATTTATGACTGTGTAACACCATTAACATGACTAATCCTTACAACGCTGAAATATAGTTTGCATAAACCAAATAGACGACCAAAGAGCTTGTTGAACTTAAAATCATAATAAATGTTTTTGTCAGCTTTTTAGGATTCCGCTTAATTTGAATACCTATGTTATGGGTACACGGCAATTGAATATATAAATATTATAAATAAATAAATATTTTACTCTTTCAGTGCGGGGATAGACTTCAGAATTGGACGTTTATAGACGCAAGATTCTGACGTCTAAAATCGGTCCACGGACTGAAAGGGTGAATTTGTTTAATGTACCAATACCATGTGCCTACTTATTTGAAGCAAGGACACTTCACAGTATACATAATGTGGTGTCCTTGGTCAGTATACATAATGTGGTGTCCTTGATTGACACAAAGAGACTAAACTCATTTAGGCTTTTTGATTGCAGTTCATGACGGAGCCTGAACTGCGTGCTTTTATGATGTACCCCTCCCCACAAAAATCTTCACGTATTTATGTGTTACAGGTTACAGTTAGGGCTACAGTGTTCAGCACAGACAAGAAATAGGTGGGGACATTTGTCTCACTACCCTGGAAAAAAAAGAGACATTTGACCTTTAAGTGCGTAATTGACGCCCAGTGTTCCGCAGAGACATGAAATAGATGGGGACATTTGTCTCCCTACCCTGGAAAAAAAAGAAGAGACATTTGACCTCTAAGTGCGTAATTGACGCGATATCGCGGCCTGTGCTGAACACTGGGGTTACAGCCTCAGCTGTAACCCAACTTGGGGTTACAGCTGGTCTCCACAAGGGGAGGGTAGTAAACCAGGGTCTACTTAACCCTTAAAGCGCTTAGTTATACATTTTTCACCCACTTGAAACTGTGCCTCGCTACCGCGACCCACAACTTTCAAGTGGGTGAAAATTACTCAAATTAAATTGGTTGAGATCAAACATAATTTGCAAATCTTGACGTCTGAACACCCATTTCATCCCCAATATCAGTAATTGATCGGCTAACAAAACGGTTAAAAACAATTATACTATCATAGTGGTGATTGTCGGTGAAAGGGTTACCACACCTGACTAACTTGACGAGTCTCCTCTACCCACTAACTTGACGAGTCTCCTCTATGTCAATACCAAGTGGTCTACTTGGCGACACAGAGCGACCTATTCCTAACAACCGCTAAAAGGTGAACTTGGCTGATGAAGCACCCCGATAGAGCAGATCCGCGCTGCAGCAGACCGATCCAACAGATGACGAACGTTCACCTAATGTTGGGCTGACGGCGTGACCATTGGGCCAGCATTATATCTAGCATTTGTCCAGCTTCTCGTGGAGTATTGGAGTCTGCTTATCGCAACTCATCAACTTATCTTTTGAGTACATACTATTACGCTATTCAGGATGGCAGATAATGTACACATCATTCTCGATAATCAGCACCATATCATTTACCCAGCAAACATAGTACCTTGACCTAATGTTGGCCCACTGTTGGCCCAGCGTCTGCGACGCTGGTCCAACAGTGGGCCAACATTGAGTAAAAGCCTTGTGCTTTCTGGGTAGTCATGTATAGGGCCTAACACAACACAGCATATTGAACAAGCCACAAATCATGTATAGTTGCCTCCCAAGTACAACCAATCAATATATTAACTGAGAGCGACTAGTAAATTATGGAGCGTAAGTTGACTTTACCAGTCTCCGACGACATACATAATTATTACCCCTCATTAATCATGAAATCATTATTACTGTACCCTCGCACGCACACGTATGGAGAGGTTATGTAATGGTGTGCCCGAGAATATAGAAGGTCCCTTCATATACTTGGTGTGCTATGTAAGACGATAAATTGAGGTACATATCACACATTTCAAGGCCAGGTAACACAGCGTTACAGTACAGTGTACGACTACTGATACACAGGCCTATTATTTCACGCATCTTTGTTTCTATCGAACTATAAGGCTTGGAACACCGTGTTTTAAGTACATAATATGAGCAGATGATTGAAGAATTATCTGAACAGAAATACATAAGATAGATATCTTATGTATTTCTGATGTTATCTATATCACGAAGTTAAGAATAAATAGGGGCCTACTGTTAGAATCGTCAATTCATAACGAAATATGTGTATACTGAGCTGGAATAGCACGTGGTGCATAATATGATAATATATGTGTTGTATATTAATGGTGAGTTGATCAGTTCATGTTCAGTTCATGTTCTGTCCCGTACACATTGCACTTTGTACATGGTACATGTAGTATATAAGCACTATCAAGCAAAAATAACTATTATCCGATGTACACTGAAATAATCAAACATTATCAGGTTTTTAAATTTGCATCTAATCATTAATTTGCAGATGGTAGTCAACGCAATAATAATTAATCACTGTACACATAACTGAACTATATAAAAAAAGTTACCTGTTACAAGCATGATATAACGCATGATACGTGCAGCGCGTGTACTTGAAGTTGGAGTGCAAACGCTTCAAATTGGTGTACCCCTCGACTCGGGGTGAAGGTACCCAGTCATTCACCCCATCACGATAATAAAGGACGCAGCGCCGGAATCTGGGTTAATGAGGAATCACGTGACTGACCGACATCTTTTTGCCGCCACAGAATACCCCTTGCCGCCTCACCCTCCACCCTCGACTCTCAATGTACATACCCAGTTTCAGCTGAGAACGCCATCTGGCTTCCTCAATCAGGGCACTGCGCACACATCTCCCGGCAGACATTGACCCAATGCTGGTCCAGCGTCTGCGACGCTGGCCCAGCATTGGGTCAATGCCGTGCGTCGTTTGGGGGAAATGCCACAAACCACCCCTTGGAAAATATCGCAGAAAAAATATACTCACCAGGTAGAAAGACGTGTCAAGTTTTGTCTATTTTTATACGGATTCATATTTTCTAATTTGTAATTTTTATTTTCTAATTTGTAAGTCTGTTCAAGTAAGGAAAATAAAATTATATTTTCCTGGGTTGAAACGATAACATAGTTTTAATCTTAAAGATGTACAGAATATATGTCTTCAGAGGCGTAGTACGTTTATTCAAACTGATAATACTGATACATAATATAGTGTAATCTAAGAATCAGGCCACTCTGGTGAAAAATGGTGCTGAAACTTTGGCAAAGCTATAAATAGATTGGTACTTGTGGTCCGGACCGAACTTAAAGTAACAATGATGTCAGAAATGAGTTTGGTGTGAGTATCATCGGTGTGAGCAAGGAATCTGGTGTGAGCAAGGAGGTTAGCCATATACGTGATATACTAGTAACCTCCTCGGTGTGAGCAAGGACTGAGTGTCTATAAAAAGCTCTTGGTGTGAGCACCTCCCTGGTCGAGTCTACATCCGGCATCCTATATTCCAACGTGTTACTGTAAAATTGTCCAGAATTTTTCATGTGTCATTCAGGATTTGGTTATTTATAACACGGTTATAACACGGTTATAACAAGGATATTCTACAGAAGGTCCTTGGTTATAACAAGGATACTTGGCTAATAAGCATATCCGAATCAAATGCTTTATTGTAGTCGTCTTCACATGAACTTGTAGCGCATGTTTTAGTCGATTTTTCAGTTTAAAAGTTAGTTTCTATTCGATGTAGTAAATTGCTTATTACGATATGGCATCCCTCTATAAACTCACCCTTTCAAGCCTGAATTTACCATAGTCATCTTCATCCACTACAAGCCGCGAATTGCTGTCACAATTCTCGACTTGTAGTGGATGAAAATGACTTGAAGTGGGTGACAAATTAAACAAATAATATTGTTGTTTTTAAACATGTTAAAACAGCTCCATGAAAATTTTCATTCTGAAACCCCTAGTGTGTAGGAAATTAAGTCATTCTTCAGCAATGCGAAATGATGCTTTGACGCATCGTGAGGGCTCAAGGGGTTAATCAACCCTGTAACCGCCAAATTATTCAATTGGAATTTTCACCCACTTGAAGTTGTGTCTCGCTGACGCGATCCACAACTTTAAGTGAGTGAAAATTCAGATTCAGATTCAGATTTGAGAAAATGAAGGTTAATTATTTTCAAATCTTGCTGATTGAAGTCACACTTTATATTTACCATGTTTAAAAGGTAGCACTTGATGTGGTAATAAAAATATGAAAAACCGAATATATTCGGGACCGGCGGTTAAAGTAGAACTCTGTTTTAACCCTTACGTCGCTAATCACGACTATAATCGTTTTTAATTTGTTTTATTAGCTGATCAAATCACTGTTATCAGGGTTATTAAATGAGTGTTTAAACATCAACATTTGCAAAATTAATGTTTCGTCACAAAGTTATTTTCACCCACTTCATCAAGTGGGTGATCATAATTTAAATCATCTAATGTAGTGCTGTATTATACTACATATCAAATTGTCTGGCTTTTGCAATTCTGATTACTATTTTGCGTACATAAGAATTTGAAAATGGGTACAGTTGCATCATGAAGGTTTTGGCGAATAAACATGATAAATACATATCCCTATTGAACCTGATTTGTTTTTAACTCATTGTCCGTCGTATGGACTTAAAAACACATATGAACGCCTTATTTTAAGTCACAAAAGAAAGAGTAGAATCGTCAGTCGTGAGTTTGAATATAATTAATGATCTTCTACAGTACACTGCCGCTGTTGATAGAAGTGAGATGAATTCACAAAAATATCTGGCCTCAACAAGGAATGTAAAATCTATAGATTCCTTGGTCTCAGAACCACACAAATGTCATAGCTGTTTCAAAACATATATACTTATTTAGTCGACGTTAGGTTGATGTTTTCAGCATATCACTATACACTATATCTACTAGGACAGACAACTGATATTATATATATAATAACCAGAAATGCATTTCTGATAACTGATAAACAATTATTGATTCTGTCAGGTACTACATCATTTAATGGCCTTGAAGCTCAAGCTCAATGCCACCTGAATAGCAGTGCCTTTTCGAAATGCTACGGCTGGGGAGGTTACTCAATATTAACAAAACCTACACACATTACTCAAGGTTACATAGCTCTATAATTACATGGGCTGTGGTGCATCAGAAAAGATATGCAAGGATTTTAAGCTCCGTGTACTTAGTACTTACCGATGTAGGTTTGATGTTAACATTAAACCAACATCGGGTCAACGTCACTCGTATAAACCGGCCATACATTTGTAACATTTTACCAAACATGTCAATGACAAGTTACACCCGTTTTTGTTCCGTAACATGTTACACAGTGACCTTCACCAAACACTATGAAACAACTGGTTCTACTTTTTGAAACGTGTTGCTCAACATAAAATCTACGTAGCCTGGTAACATTTCCCCATACACTATGGCATATGTTGCGAAAATGTTACGAAAACGGGACGGGTGTAACGTAAAATGTTTCACATGTTACATATTTTTACTATTATTATTATATATACATATTATTATATTACAATTACTGTAATATGCTACATATTATTATAATATTATTATATAGTCGGCTTATACATGGGACAGCAGCAGAAAATAAAAAAAAATCTTTAGAAGACACGAATAAACACCTCACAACACAGCTATTGTGGGGGGAAATACATATCGATATGCAAAACGCAGCCCTGAGATCATTAATATTTGTCAGCCTGACATTTCCACATCTTGGTCGCGTCGCGCCGCCGCTGCTGGCCGCTGATCGATAGTTGCGCCACACGAGAAGGCCCGGCGGCAAGGTAATGTGGGTCAGTAGAGCGTTCCAGGTCAGCGCCATCCGATCCGGCTCAGCCTGCAGTATGCCTGCACTGTCAGAATGCCGCTACAGCAAGTAACCTATGCCGGTTTGATGTTGGGCCACCGTCGTAGACGGTGGCCCAACATCAAACCGGCCTAGGCTCAATGTTTGGCGTTCCCCGCAGCAAGATCATATGCACAGAAAGTGGCAAGGTCTGTGCTGCTATCAATTCCATTGATTTTTCACAAGTAGGCTGGTTTTTTCTGCGGGTGATCTTTACAGCACCAAACTTGTAGAAGAAGCATATTTTTATAGATATAGATACCATCTTTGAGGCGGTTTAGCAGCGTAGATATGCTATCTTTTAAGCTGTAAGATAGCACGGCAGACAACCCGCGACATATCACGATTCAGTTCTATTATTCAACTGCCTGATTCTGCGCACAAATTGGTTTTACAGCAAATTTCCCGACAGAATTATTATGGAAGTCAAGATAAAATAATCAAGTGCAGGAAGTGCGTGCTGATAACACATTATTGTGACTTCGTTTGCTCAGCAAGCAGTGTACATGTATATATATATGGGACACATACTGAATGTATATTATATCCATTCAATATGCTTAAACTGAAATTATTACATACATAATTAAGTGTTTGAACATAGTATATTGACTCAGATACTACATTTTCTAATCAATTTCCCATTCAAATATTTAAATAATCCCCCACTAGAGTACTGAAATGTTCGATTTAAATTTTCAGTCACTTGACGATCTGTCTCGTTACTACGATTCACAGCTCCAAGTGACGGAAAATTTGTGTGTTTTGAAATTTCAGACATATTTTTCAGTGAACAACTGATTATGCAGGTGCTAACAAACACAGAATGTCTACTTTAGTCGAAATCAGTGCTGAATAAGCCCCTAGAGTTTTTCAGTCACTTGAAATGTGTCTCGCTACCGCGATCCACAATTTCAAGTGACTGAAAACTTCTAGGGGTTATTTCAAGTTGTGTGTTGGAAGTAAGATAATGTTTAACATGTTTAACGTCTAAAAAACGCCGTAGCTGTCGGCGTTTATTAGACGTTAAACATTATCTTACTTCCAACACACAACCTGAAATAACCCCTAGAGTTTTTCAGTCACTTGAAATGACTGAAATTTCAATTTCAAGTGACTGAAAACTTCTAGGGGTTATTTCAGGTTGTGTGTTGAAGGTAAGATAATGTTTAACGTCTAAAAAAACACCGACAGCTACGGAGAAATGCAGAGCACAGCACAAAGATTTTTTTAGCTCACAAAACATGGAAGAAAGTTCTCTTTGCTCACCTTCACACTTCATCCCAACTGGTCCACTGCCCCAGATGTAATCCTTACCTAAATAAACAGAAACCATACAACTTAGTAATCATCATGACACGCAATCAATTCACTGCATACGGTATTAAAGAACACGCTGCTTACTGTATACGCTGAAATGAACAGTTTGCATATAGCAGCATTTATGCTGACGTTTGCTCACGTAATTGCACGGTAAATAGTAGTCAGCCCGCCTCTCAGGGGCGGCCTCTGTGTATTGTACAGGACACAATCATGTGAGCGGCCATTTGCCAATTCCAGGAATGGTCAAATAATAACAACAACATTTAAAACCCCAGAGGATGCCCAGTTTTTGAACACCCGTTACGAGTACAAGGATTTACATGACGCGGTCACGATACGCGGATAGCTTGCACATGTACATGTCTCAGCTGTGTACGTGAACTTGTTCAGTTGAATGGCTCTTCGACAGTATAGTTATCAGGGACCGTATTCTTGTACAAGTTACGATATATCGTAGGCTTCTGATTGGCCGAGATGGCCATCTCGGCCAATCAGAAGCCTACGATATATCGTAACTTGTACGAGAATACGGACCCTGAGGATTAAAGGGTCGTGTCTGACAAATTGCAGGTACGACCAGGCTTTAATTCCTAGATGACGACATAGTGTAAAACTGCAAGTGCGTGATTATTATAACAGTTTCTGCCAGTCTATCATCATTCATGCAGTATTTGCATTTTCCTTACCACATATCTTCTTTTTATTTTCAATGTCATACCAATACCGCATTTACTGCAGAAAAATTAAAGTTGGTATTATGTGAAATAATGTTGAAATGAGTTGTTTTAATTTTACAATTTACTGATAACCGATGTGGATTATAGTAACGACAGCCCCACTCCGGATCTACATGTAGATAACAAAGCAATAGGAAATCCTTCTACATTCTACCAAGGATACTACATGTAGATTCTACGATATGTAACAGAATCCGAAATTCGTGGGTGTCAATCTGATGCCATGATTTGTCATAACTAATTACTATCCCATTATTGTGATCACGAGACTTCTAAACCAGTCAATTCTATCAGACAAATCTGTTTTAGATCACACTTTTTAAATAATCCAATTATTTATATAAAGTTTATCACGAATTGGATGATGATCACATTTTAGTAAATATTATCTTCGTATAATAATCAATTTTTAATTTTCCATGAATAAAATACAATAATATTAATAACCAGATAACTAGAGCAGTCTGTAATGGATCCTTTTAATACAGAAAATATGGATCTTAAAATCATCACAGCATGTAACAGTATACTGGTATTCACGTGGGCGTCAGCATTAAAATAATTGCAAGAAAAAATAGACCAATCTGACAGGCATGGGTGGTCATTGTAATACCAGCATCACGCTAAATTAGCCCGTAGCATACAGTGTAGTGTTTTATAAAACGGTGGTCTATTTATACATGATAATTCCAGGTGCTGGCTAGCTGAAAGTGGTTGTTGGAAAGCGTATAATTAAAGTGAAAGGTCACCGAAGCTAAACGCGCTGCTAAACAACAGAAACGTCATATTACCGTTATTAACATGATTAATATACCTTGATATCAGGCCTTGATATACTACAATGTAATACCGTATACAAGTGACCCACGTCAGAGACGATGGCCTACCAATAATATTACATTTTGGAAAGTCTCGTTTTAGCTGGGAATGGATAAAGCTATAATTATTCCTCATCTAGTAGACATATTAACCCTTCACCCACTAAACATGCTAAATCTTCACCCACTAAATCTTCACCCACTTAAAGCTACCGCGACCCACAACTTTAAGTGGGTGAAAATTACTCATATCTGTTTTATAATTTGAGATCAAACATGTGCAAATCTTTTAGTTTGAACACACATTTCGTTCCCACTAGAACAGTGATTTAACATGTTTAATCGGCTAATAAAACAGATAAAGTGATTAGCGGTGAATGGGTTAAACAAAGGGTATAAATAGGTGGTGTCAATATTACCAGTAGAGCAAGATGCTTGCTGATTTCTCAGTCAATTCTCAACCGAATTTCTTTCAATTTGTCAAGCAAAATCTATGGTCTATGGCAACAACATAAAGAGTTGTATTATAAAGTATTTCAGACGTTAGACCTGGCCAATTGAAATGAAAAGTTTGGATATAGCAGCATCTGCTAACGTTTGCTCACGTAATTGCACAGTAAATAGTAGTCAGCCCCCCCCCCCCTTCCCTCTGTGTATTGTACAGGACACAATCATGTAAGCGGCCATTTGCCAATTCCAGGAATGGTCGCATAAATACCCACATTTAAAACCCCAGAGGACGCCCAGTTTTTGAGCACCCGTTACGAGTACAAGGATTTACATCACGCGGTCACGAGACGCGGATAGCTTGCCCATGTACATGTATCAGCTATGTATGTGGATTTTCTCAGTTGAATGGCTCTTCGACACTTATAGTCATCTAAGGATTAAAAGGTCGTATCTGACAAATGCAGATACGACCATTTAATTCTTAGATGACGACATAATGTAAAACTGCAAGTGCGTGATTATTATAACAGTTTCTGCCAGTCAATCATCATTCATGCAGAATTTGCATTTTCCCTACCACATTTTCAATGTCATACCAGTTGCGCATTTACTGCAGAAAATTAAAGTTGGTATTGTGTGAAATAATGTTGAAAACAAGTTGTTTAATTTGTATGGTACATGTACAGGTCTACAATTTACTGATAACCGATGTGGATTATAGTAACGACAGCCCCACTCCGGATCTACATGTAGATAACAAAGCAATAGGAAATCCTTAGACTATATTCTTCTAGTATTCTTGATTCTACCAAGGATATTGTTCTAGTATCCTTGATTCTCTACATACGATATTTAACTGAATCCGGAATTCGTGGGTGTCAATCTGATGCCATGATTTGTCATAACTATCCCACTATAGTGATCACGAGACTACTAAATCAGTCAATTCTATCAGACAAATCTATTTTAGATCACACTTTTCAAATGATACAATTATTTATATAAAGTTTTTCGCGAATTGGATGATGATCACATTTTAGTAAATATTTTCTTCGTATAATAATCAATTTTTAATTTTCCATGAATAAAATACAATAATATGAATAACTAGAGCAGTCTGTAATTGATCATTTTATTACAGAAAAATATATATATTACAAGACTACATAAGTCCAGGAGCTCCCGCTCCGAATTAGAATTTGATTTAGGCAATTTTGTGTAGGGTTATTAATGGAGTCCTAGGCTGTGTCAAAAATCAAGACGCAAGACAAGGTCTAAGAGACTCGGTCTAAGAGGAAGATAAAAATTAGACAGTCTGTCAGAGATTGCAAACCTCCATTGAAATTAATTATCCTAATCAGTCCACGTAATGGTCTACCTATCTGGCACGGTTTACCCGATATCAGGCCAATCGAGGTAAATAATGGATGATTTACGGTCATTTTAAATTCGATGAAGACTAGTTAAAAAATGTCAGGGTGCATCGTCCCCCGAAACTTCACATTTTGTTTTATAGTAATGGACTAGCATCTAACACAGTTTGCAAAATATTGGGCATGTGAAAGTAAATAATGGCAGATAGGCGGCCATTTTGAGTTTGATCGAGTCTAAATTTTTCAAGATGCATCCTCTCCTGAAATCTCACATTTTGTTTTATAGTAATGGTCTAGCCATCTAGCACGGTTTATCAAATAACGGCCATGTGAAAGTGAATAATAGCCTAAAGGCAGCCATTTTGAATTTGATCGAGTCTAAAATTTTCAAGATGCATCCTCTCCTGAAATCTCACATTTTTTAACAGTAATGGTCTAGCAATCTAGTACTGTTTACCAAATAACGGCCATGTGAAAGTGAATAATGGCCGATAGGCGGCCATTTTAAATTTAAACGAGTCAATTTTTTTCAAGATGCATCCTCTCATGAAATCTCACATTTTGTTTTATAGTAATGGTCTAGCTATCTAACACGGTTTACCAAATATCGGCAATGTGAAAGTAAATAGTGGCTGATAGGCAGTGATAAGCGGCCATTTCAAATTAGATTGAGTCAAAAGTTTTTAAAAGGCATCCTCTCCGGAAACGTCACATTTTGTTTCATGGTAATGGTCTGGCTATCTACTACGGTTTACCTGATATCAGGCCTATCAAGGTAAATAATGCTGATTGTCGGCCATTTTGAATTCGTAAGCTAAGAAATTTCAGGGTGCATCCTCCCCCGAAAATTCACATTTTGCATTAGAGTAATGGTCTAGCCATCTAGCACGGTTTACCAAATATCAACCTTGTGAAAATGAATAATAGCCGAAAAGGCGGCCATTTTGAATTTGATCAAATCAAAGTTTTTTCAAGGTGCATCCTCATCTGAAATCTCACATTTCGTTTTATAGTAATGGTCTATCCATCTAGCACGGTTTACCAATTAAGGCCATGTGAAAGTGAATAATGGCCGAAAGGCGTCCATTTTTAATTTGTTCAAGTCGAATTTTTTCAAGATGCATCCTCTCCTGAAATCTCACATTTTGTTTTATAGTAATGGTTCAGCTATCTAGCATGATTTACCCAATATCAGGCCTGTCGAGGTGAATAATGGCCGAGAGGCAGCCATTTTGAATTCATCGACTTGAAATTTTTCAAGATGCATCTTCTCCTGAAAGCTTACAATTTGTTTTATAGTAATGGTGTAGCTATCTTGAGCGGTTTTCATGATATTCCGCAAAATATTTCAGTCGGATTTACCGATGTTATAAATTAGGTCAAAGTGCTGGGTCAACTTTAAGGTCAAGCTCCAAAAACCTGAAAAGGCACACCTAGGAACCTTAGAGAACATGTATGTGGAATATGACTGTAGTCGGCACAGTACTTTTCGAGATCTGCTCCGGAAACGAAGTGTGTGTCAAAACGTTTAAATAGGTCATAGTTTTGAACCAAAAGTAGGTCAAAGCTCATATACCCCAAAAGGCACAACTATACCCCCTAGAAGTGTTGTGTGTGAAATTTTAAGACAATCGGACAAGTACTTTCAGAGATATGCTCCGGAAACGAAATGTTCACGGACGGCCCAACGGCCCAAAGCCGTAACATCATCATTTTCTCCTCTGCGACCTTGCATATTGAATTTCGATTAAAAATATTTTAACCTGTCTATTATCCACCTGGAAGTAACCCACTTACCAAAAATTGTTATCCTATCTTATTTTTTTGCAAAGTTATAGGCAAAAGAAGAGGTAAAAAACAGAACGGAGGCGGAATCCATAGCTCCCTCCGTCTCACCTACGGTGACGGCGGGAGCTAAAAATCATCACAGCATGTAACAGTATACTGGTATTCACGTCAGCATTAAATTAATTGCGAGAAAAAAATAGACCGATCAGACAGGCATGGGTGGCACTGTGTTAGCTAGAGAGGCGTGTGGATGTGTTTTGCATGCCCGAAACCGTCGCAACACGCCTTATAATTTACTACCACGCCCTCTCAAAACTCTTCTTCTTATAGTAAAGGGGTTGTTACACACACTTTTACACACTCTGTTACACACCCTGACATTTTTTTACACACCCTGTCGGCCCAATCCTAGCTAACACTGTCACGCTAAATTAGGCCGTAGCATACAATGTAGTGTTTTATAAAACGGTGGAATGATAATTCCAGGTGCTGGCGGGCTGGAAATGGTTGTTGGAAAGCGTATAATCAAGTGAAAGGTCACCGAAGCTAAACACGCTGATTCACAACAGAAACGTCATATTACCGTTATTAATATACCTTGATATACAATGTAATACTGTATACAAGTGACCCACGTCAGAGACGATGGCCTACCAATAAAATTACATTTTGGAATGTCTCGTTTTAGCTGGGAATGGATAAAGCTATAATTATTCCTCATCTAGTAGACATATTAACCCTTCACCCACTAAACATGCTCAATTTTCACCCACTTAAAGCTGTGTCTCGCTACCGCGACCCACAACTTTAACAGGGCTAGACACTAACTGATTAAATCTTCTTGCCCGAAGTGCAAGAAAAAAAATTGGGGTACTTGCCCCCAAAATTTAATATTTGCCCGACTTGCCACTGACATGCGTTGTCTGTTGTGACAGTCGCTGAAATTTAAAATGCTGCAAATTGAAGCTATTGTCCAAGGGGCCACTGGCTGTAATTTTTTACTTGCCCTCACCTAAAATCAATTGCCACGGGCGATCGGGAAACCGTTAGTGTCAAGCCCTGCTTTAAGTGGGTGAAAATTACTCATATCTGTTTGATAATTTGGGATCAAACATCTGCAAATCTTTATGTTGAAACACACATTTCGTTCCCACTAGAACAGTGATTTAACATGTTTAATCGACTAATAAAACGGATTAAGTGATTAGCGGTGAATGGGTTAAACAGAGGGTATAAATAGGTGGTGTCAATATTACCAGTAGAGCAAGATGCTTGCTGATATCTCAGTCAATTCTCAACCGAATTTCTTTAAAAGAGCCAGTCCCAGGCTAAAATCATCAAAAAATCGGTGATATTATTTTGGCTTCTTAATATGACCATATGATGTAAACATGTCCATAGACTAGAACTGCAAAAGTTTATTGATTTTTGTGCTGCGCATTTACCAGCTAGACTAGATAGAGACGAAATTCCGGTATTTCTTATTTTTTGCCACTGTTGTCCAAAATAAGAAATCTGGAATTTCGTCTCTATATCTAGTCTAACTGATAAATGCGCAGCACAAAAAATTAAAAACTTTTGCAGTTCTAATCTATTGGTCATGTTTAGTCATATTAAGAAGCCAAAATAAAATCACCGATTTTTTTATGATTTTAGCCTGGGACTGTGCCTTTAAATTTGTCAAGCAAAATTTATGGTCTTGTGGCAACAACATAAAGAGTTGTATTATAAAGTATTTCAGACGTCAGACCTGGCCAATTAACATGTGATGTCATTCTGAGATTAAAATTAAATGAAGTTAATTAATAGAGAGAGGCGTCATAATTAGCTATTTATTACACGCATGTTAATGAGACTAATTTATAAATACAATTACTAGAAGGAGGACTAGAAAATACGTTGCAACCTACGGTGATATGAAATAAGGAAATTCATACAAAATAATTATTTGAGATTAGTGGTATTTATCAATGATCTGATCAGATGATGTACAGAAATAATAAAAAACACTTAAATAGCAGCATATATTTGCTGATGATAACCGATATATCAAATGCTATTTTACATTGGATCATGGTGGATCATAGTTCTTAACATGGAGTCAAATCGAAGTCCATGTTCTTACCTTGGAATCACATAATCTTGACTTGATCTATCTCCTATGGCGACAATTTTACAGTCATGTATCCAAAATAATGTTGCCTTTATTGGCCAGCATGTATGTCCATAATTTACCTAAATGCTATCGTCCACGTATACAGCCGTACTGGTGTTCAGACACTGGATACAAGTGCACGGAGACTGCAGTAATAGATCAGGGGAATGTTGACCTTGGCCCACTGCTCTAAGGCACCGTTACTCTGGCTGCTATATGATCTGCTATACGTCCCGAGTACAGGTAGTCTGTCAGTCAATAGCGCACACGATAATCCAGGTCTCCTCTTCAAACACCACAAGCAAACAGACCAGCCAACCGCAGAGAGCGAGTGGGTTATCTATCTATCTATTCTATGTTGAGACGGCGGTAGCTCTCTACTGTCTACCACTGAGACCAATGATCTCATAAAGTGCTCCTTCAGCGCCACTGTCCAACGTACATGTGGCAGTGAAACAGTGAGCCGCAGCCCGCGGTGTGGTGTCTCAGTGGCTGCGTGGTAGAAGTAGCCAGCAGTAGGTGAACCATGCGGCGTCTAATGTCAGATGGGAGAGCTATAGCAGCGCACAGGCGATGCAAGCTTCAAGTCGCCACACACGAGACATTAAGCCTTTTTTGGTACAATGTTGGGCCACGCTGGAACAACATTGAACCAACAATGGCTCAATGATTCGTGTTGCTGGCCCTGTACCCTTCCTCCTCCAATGATGGATTTAGCATCAAGCGAGGCCTGACCCCGGCAAACCAGGCGAAACGTACACCCAATGCTGGATCGGTGCTGGGCCAACGTCATGGACGCTGCCACGGCAGTAATCCAATAGTGGATCAATGCTTCGTCAAGCAATGTAAGGCAGGCCGCCAGCAGGAGAGGGGGGGGGGGGTATTTCAGTACCAACTACAGCACTTATCGGGCAGCGAATAATTTATTCACCTCGCATACTGCAGGAGATATCGAACTCAACCTTTATATCAGGGCCATCATTTTTTATCACAAAAACACGATAGATAAAAGCGTCGTGACAACGAAAATCGGATTCAATTTTGTGCTGGTAATATCGCGGGGAATTTGATATTGGATGGACCGGGGGTGGTGGTGTGAGTGCCATGGGACGGAGACGTGTGCAGCGCACCGCGGCACGCCACATAAAACTCTGTAGTCCTACTAACCTAGATCTGTCAGCCGGCCAGCAGCACTCTATAGCACGCCACCTAACTACACCAAGGCCCAGAGGCGGGGCAGTGCCGGCCCGACATTACAAACGCCGGCCCGTCGGCCAGAACGCGATGGCCCATAGTCACGCGACCACTTCGAATAGGAGCCAGCCAGCCGTCTACTATATAACTCGGCAACGGGAGACCTTTGAAACCGTGTTGCTTTAAGGTTGGGCCATCGTCTGCGACGCTGGCCCAACATTAAACCAACACGGGTTCAACGCATGGTGTTCGCTGGGTAATCCATAACCACCTTTTGCACGTTATTATATTCATGTTTTTTTTAAAGTTATTGCACACGTGTGTATAGCTGAATCATCTTTAGTCTTATAATACATTTAATTAAAGGGACCCCTTGGGATGAGACATTTTCAATATTGTCAATTTTGACAATTTAATTTATATGAAGCTATATAGCCTACTGGTCTTAACTAAAAATACGAAAAAGTCAAAAAACAATTTTAAAGCACCGAAAAAGAGTGAAATAGTTGTATTTCAAGGTCGTATATCGCCATGTAAACAAAACAAGTCAGCGATATTCAGCACTTTACATCACATATTCCCACGTATCAGACGGTAAGATCGAACCAGTCGCCGCTAATTGGTGTCTCATAGTCAGGACAAGGGAGGACACACCTGCAGCACTGATTGTCTACCCAACGCTGGGCCGATGCCATCAGCATGTGGCCCAATGCTGTGAGAACACTCAATTGTCCTTCAGGTATACAAATAGTTTGTTTGGGTTTCTTCTGGATTCATACAAAGGTTGATTAAAAATATTTGTAAAAATAGGAAAATTCTGAAAAAAATAAAAACATGATCCGTGGGATACACTACTTCAGTACGGAATTAAAAACGAAAATTGATGTCATCCCAAGGGGCTGCTTTAATAGTAAAATGTGCAATTGCAGAATAGATAAAAATGCGTATTCACCAAGTCGAGTCGTCGCTTGTCGAGATAAATTATATATTCAGTGGTGCGCCCGTTTCCAGAAACACCCGCGTTTTTTAGAGGTCAGCTCGTTTTTAAAAGAAGCCTCTGGTGTTATTAAATGGTGAAGGCCAATAAACTCGGTTGCAAAATGGACTCAGCATTATTATTGACTGATTAATATATAAGTACAGAATCTGTTATTATGGAATAATTCTATGGCTGTATACGTGTAATATCAGCTCAAGAAAAAAACGAAGAACCGCTCTGGTGTTATTAACTGGTGAAGGGTAATAAACTCGCATTGTAAAATGGACTGAATATTATTATATAATTGATAAGTATCTCTCATTACACATGGCGTATTATATTAGGGAATAATTTATATGACTGTATACCTATAATATCAGCTGAGAGAGAACAATGAAGCCTCTCTAGTGTTATTAATAACTGGTAAAGGATAATGAGCTCCCGCTGTAAAATGGACTGAATATAAATATATATAAGTATCTGTTATTACACGGCGTATTATATAAGGCAATAATTATATGACTGTATACAGGTATACGCATACTATCAGCTCAAGAGAAAAGTATTAATGTAATATGATAGAAGAGTCTAAATGCAGTATTTAGGCTCTTTGGTAGGATTACACATTAACCATTACAGCGCGGGGATTGACTTTAGTTGTCAGAATCTGACGTCTGTAGACGTCAGATTCTGACAACTAAAGTCTATCCCTGCACTGTAAAAGTACAAATATTTCTAATGGCCGTAGACCCACAACATAGGTATTCAAATAAATCAAAAAGACCTAACTAAGACATTTATGATGATTTCAAATTGAAAAAAACCCATTTTGTTGCGATGTTTTTTACAAATTAATTCAGCGCTTTAAGGGTTAAATTTCCATAGCACATGAATAAGCAGCGGACCGAGCACAGAAGCGCGAAACAAACTAGATGTATTAGATGCGGTCTCACAAAACATTGCGACTAGAGTTGTTACAACTACAGTCATATTTTCTCAAACAAATCGCTTAGATTTAACGATATATTTTTCAAAGGAAGATGGTTCTACAGCGATGAAGTGCCCACAGATGAAGTTCTAGCAAGAATGATTATTTTTTTAAATACGCTTCCGATTCGTACTACATTGTAATTTGTCATGTCTACCAAGCAAGATACGCAGATGTACGGGATTACAGAAAATAGCGCAGCATTACAAGTTATGTACATTTATTAAAATGTTTACAATATTACAATTACAATACTGCACGTTTTCCAATTATTGTTTTCTTTTCAACCATAGCGTTTATATAATTGTTTTACCGATTTTTCACGTTTTCCTAAATTAGTAGTAACATCGGAATAATATATGGACAGATACATTTTGGAAATTAGGATTGAAATTTCGAATTGGTTTTGTAGATATTTTTTATTGATTTAATTCTGTGAAACTCAATGACCTCGACCTCCTTTATTTTCACCGAGCTGCCTAATACAATGAAGTATGGGGGAGGGTTCTTATATAACCTTGTTTTCACCGAGTGACGTCACTGCGTTTCACAGAATGAAGTATGGGAGAGGGGGTGTTATATAACCTTCTTTTCACCTAGTGACGTCACTGAGTTTCACAGAATATCTATACTAGAACAGAATAATAGAAATTTGATCGCTATCATTATTTGAAAGTTTATGCACCATGGAACATGCACAATACAGCGAGGCTTTGATATAGACTTCTAACCATAGTCTATTGAGTATTATATATGCAACAATACTAACGGTGTATATGTATATGTACAGTTGAAGGAAGGGAAGGAGTGTAACCTCAAATGAAACGGTTAAATATTTATAATGATCAAATATTCAACAAATACCACTATTTGAACAGAACTAAGCGGAAAGAGTCAATCAAGTCACTTATAATATAATACACTTTTTAAAATGTTTTTTCTGAAGGGATAATCATAATGCACTAAACGGGTTATATTATTAAGTCTCTAGTGTTTTACCAAGAAATTTATCTATATAAAGTTCTTGCTCACGCCTCCAGCCAGACCAAGCATAGAGAAAGACCAAACACTGTCGACAAGACACTTTTTATGCAGGTTATTGACATGCACGCTATAGACTGATTATCAGTCAAATTGCATACAATAACATGAACTGTGTCAAGTCATACCAGAAATGTATTTTTGGTCATACGTATGTTACTAGTTCCCAGTAAACAAGTATTTTTTTTTGAATTGACAGAATTCTGCTAACTTGTTTTGATAGATAACTAAAGCACCAGAAAGACTAAAAGACTTGTGTATTTGAATGCATGAACGTATGTAATCTTAAAAAATAAACATTTTTTTTCTGTTGATCATTCAATGAATGCTGCAAACTGTTGATAACCAGATGGTGACTAACACAGACTGTTGTACTATTCTCTATGGTTTAAGTAGTTTGGACATCTAAGCGTCTTTTTTTGCATCGGTTAAAATGTATGGAAATTTTAATTTATTCTGCGTATTGAGTCATTGTGACTCCTTGTTTGTAAATTTATATACAGTACATGTATGAAAATATGTAATATGGAGCAAAATAGGATAGCTGCTGGAGGTCTCCTACATGTATCCAATATCTAGTAAAACAGACATCCACCTGTCAAACCCCTAACCGGGCCTGTGGTGTCTAGTGGGGTCGTTGAGCTATAATATTGATATGAACAGTGTGTGCACGATTTCGTTAATCGTTTGTTTCCTGGATGTATTTATTTCATATGAATAATAATTTAACATATAAATAAATATCAATAGTGTTTTTTTTATGACTGGAATTGTGATCAAAATATAAACTTTCCCACCTCACGAAATTGTTTTTTAAAATCGGCATGTCAGATTTACTTTAATAAATACCTATATGTATGTATATTCTGATCTGATAATCATCCTTAGGTGTATACTCACAGTGCTTGCAGAGGATCGGCTTTACAAAGTAGACTGGAGTCAAATTATGCTGGATACCTACAAAATAATCAAAACAAGCGCATTTAGATACATAAAGAGGCTACAGGCTGCCATATACAATCTGATTGCTGATGGTGCTACAGAAGACATCACATCCGATCGTTAACCATGTTAACACAAGAATATAATAATATGACCGCAAATAGATACCTTTGATATGCATACAATACTGGCCTGTTACCTTTCTCTCTCGTAAATCTTGAATTATGTAAGCTTACAAAAGTGGAGTTTGGTGGTGTAAGGTTTACAGTAATTATTCAGCAGTCTTCTTTATGCTAAATTTAAAAAAAAAGTTTTGGTAGCACATGGACAAACATGATAGAAAACAATCACTAGGTTTTGACCGATGTGTCACTTTCAGCCCACCTTACCATTAAGTTTATGTGTGAACGATTGGAAAGCTGGCAAACACAACCCGTTTTAACCCTATCAGTATGCCAGTTTCACATTAGACCACCGACTTCAGGCAAACATGGGCAACACAGGGATGGAACTGACAGCTAAATCTACAAGTCACACATGAAGATTTCAAAATAAACACAAGAGGGGAGCATACCTAGAAAACGCCACAGTTAACTAATTTTCTTTTGTGATATATGATAGATATAGACAAGCTCGGATTCCGAGCTTGTCTATATCTATAATATATCATAAAAGAAAATTAGATTCCGAGCCTCACACTGAGGTGTTACGTACTGAACTCTCATTATGATTAGTGGCCGTCATCAACATGATCATTCAGGGAGTTCGATACACCTCATAACCCTCATTGACTTGTCCTCAGTCTGAGATTCCCAACTTGTCTATATCTCTCTCTCTCGTATCACTTGCTCGTATCTAAGATACGAGGTGTTGTAGTATCAACGGAAATAAGTGATCGACTGCGGAAAACGCCGGCAATACGAGATTATACACGATATACTCGTGTATCAACAATCCTCATAAATCAAATACTGATATCAAAATGTTAAACTATTTTATCCAAATATACGTATGTATGTTCCATTTCAATGCCGACAAGAAACATGAATAATTATATCTCAACTGATGTATTCTAAAATGACATTTCCATTTCCAATTCCAGAACTTCGGCAAAATATGTGCACACTGAACATTGCTAAATATCATTAAATCTTATCTAGCATTTCCCTCTTCATTGATATCAGATTATGCATGTCTGCTGATCAGCATACAATTCTGCATCCTTAGGACATTATTGATTAACATCTGATAAAATTAAATGCATTTTACAAATCTGCAGAGCTGACAAATTACCATAAAAATTCAGAACGAACAACTTGCATGTCTTGCAGCCTCTGTTGCAGCGTGATTTCCACGTGGATGACCGCCTTTAAGCTTGCACAGTTGAACGCCTGGTCTGGCATTATATACGTTTGATAATAATTGAATAGTTTAACCGAGTTACTATTGCGTGCAGACAATGTGTTCATGCTGACCAAACAGATCTCGGGGAGAGAGAGACAGGAGAAACGGCACAGATCGACGACTGACTCACAATACCCTGGACTACCCCCATCCCTGCGAACAACAGACATTCACCCAATGTTGGATCAATGTTGGGACAGAGTCGCAGACGGTGGACCAGCATTGGCCCAGCATTGGGTTGATCGGAAGACACCTTCGTAACACACGCCAGGTCACGCAAAGCAAAACAGTCGCACAAAGCGCTGTTCCAATGGTGTGCCAATGTCTGAAGACGTTGGCACAACATTGGCACAGCGCTGGGTGATTGTTCCGGGTAACGGTCAGGCATAGGGTATCTCCTCATTATCTGGACTTTCTTTGTGACAATTAAACAGCTGGCGCAGATGCCGGCCAACCTTTGATCTAGTTCACCTACCAATGTCGCCCTGACCCCACCCCAGCAAACACGTGACGATAAACCAATGTTGTTTTAATGCTGGATCGACGTCAAAGACATTGGTTTATCGTCACGTGGTTACTGGGACATACTTGTATCGCTCCAGGGTTTACAGACCGCCCGCTTTTCCTAAACTCATTTTATGATATAATATAATATATTTAACTTCAAAATATGTGACAAAGAATTTTTGATTTCGCAGTTGTTCTTTTTTTGAGAAACGGCGAATTTAACTTATTTTGTGACCGATATATATGATAAAAATATCAATGAAATTTGAATACAATTTTCACATGCCCCGACGCTAAATAACTTCTCACCATGCATGCTTACCATGCTCATACGGCAATGCCATCTGGAAGAATTAATAACTTTACCTGTTTACGGTTCAAGTGCAGGTTGAAATTTGTACACAGCACAACACTTTACAGCTGATTAAAGCCTTATGTAGGCCTATACGTTCACTTCGACATTGCCTTGAAATAAAAATATATATTATAACAAGTGTGATTTTTTCGCCAACATTAAACATAGAATGAGTTAAATACTGTTATACTAAATGTTTTGGGAAAATACGAAGTTTGTTAATAAAAATTGTTAATGTTTTTTATGTGCCATTTTTACGGCATGTCAAATCTTTGTATACTTAAACCAAAGAATGACCCTTATTAAAACAGTTTTAAACCAGATCACCCTCCTCTTAGGGGTCACATTGAAGAGAATGTCTGTTCCCAGCAAACTGGACATAAGACGTTAAAAAATGTTTGGTTTTGCGCAGGGTGGCGACGCGCTGTGCGCTCCACTTACTCAGAGCAAGGACCATATTCCTTACTTAGAGGTCGAGTCAACGGTCATTCAGCATTGTGACGTCAACATGGTCAATCTACATTGAGGGGACCCACAAAATGTTGAGCCAACGCTGGTTTAATGTTGGCCCAAAATCTGCTACGCTGGCTTCAAAAAAAATGGTTAAGGCCTGTTTACACATAGGAGCGGTAACGTTAAACCGCGCGGCAAAAAAAATAGAAATTACTAATATGACTGCCATCATTCACACCAAGGGCGGAACGGTATAGCGGTTTACCGTCGTACCTTTCCGTTAGAAACTTGAACGATTTTTCCTGAATACCGCGCGGGACGGCTGCACTGCTAGCCAATCAGAGGGTTTGTCTTGGTGTGACATCATGTGCAATGTGCACGTGTATGTTCACCCACGTGTTGAAGATGGCGGGAGATTGTGCCAACTCAGTTTTATATATCAAATTCTTTGCTGACAAATGACATGTAGGCCTACAGTAAGCACACCTTACCTAAGGCATACAGCAAGTCTTTTCTGCAGGACTGAACGATTCTCCCCATCGAGTATTCTTTTTCTTAACACATTAAAGCCCACTGGAAAGTTTTTCTGCCAGTGACGTTTCTGTGTGACGTCGCAATAAAAAAGGCTACACGACTTGAACCCGTTGTAAACTCCCTTATCGTCTGGTACTGAATCCCCGAGCATGCTGATATGTTTAGCACATTTCCATCCTTTTCTAATAATAATTGTTTGTCTGCTAAATGACATACTAGGAAGACATTGCAATTGAAAATGTAGGTACTGGCAAGAAAATTTGCCAGTGGGAACTTATGGTGTTTTTGATTGATGTGTATTATATATGATGAATTATATCCTCTCCATGTTTGAATACGCTGCGAGGGATGAGCCAACTACTGTAAAGCAGCTCAGAAAGCGAGGAAGTAGATGGTGTCATTAAGATGTGTATGAAGTGTACATGTACAAGATTTATTGAAAGAGAATGAAAAATCTCCTGGGACTGTATTACTCAATGTTCCCCCACAATCTGGTTGATATCATGCAGAGGGAGTACAACCTGTATTCTCAGCAATAGGAAAGAAGCCTCGGTATAGACATAGATAAGATGGATGCTCCAACATTGTTAGGTATCATGTTTCTATCTGGATACAACCGACTACCATATAGCTGGCTTTATTGGTTAGAATTAGCTGATATTCACAATTCTCTTGTCTCTGAGGCGGAACAGGCTCGATGATATCGTAAGTAATCTTTATCTTAGAGATGATACTACTTTGTCAGGTGACAGATAGGCCTACTACAAGGTTCAAACGATACTTGAAGAGTTGACTAGTGCTTTCAAGCAGGCAGATGTGGCTGAGGATATCAGCATTGGCGAAACCATGATACCTTATTTTGGTAAACATGGCACAAAGCAGTTCATCGGTGAGAAGCCAATAAGGCTACGTTTCAACTTGTGGTCTCTAGGATATACATGTATCACGTAAAACCGTAGCCTATATTTGCGGGTCTATAAACACCCCCCTAGTCTCAGTAAAAAATAAAATACATTTATGTATGATACTCCTCGTGGGAATGATTACCAGTGTTGGTCACTACATCGACCATATTTATAGGGGTACTGGGATGATTGTTAGTAGTAGTATTTTTCGCCCCAATCCGGGGAGGGTCATTAAAGATCTATTCCGTCAGTTGCATGCTATACGGCATGGTACGGAAGCACTAGTCTATACACACTGCAGAATCAAAAAGACGCCTATTGGCGCAAAGTTAACGCTTCTTGGCGAAGAATGAACGCTTCACGGCGCAAAATGTCAATTTAGAGCACTGACGGCTCATAAAATGGGTAAAAAAGACATAACGTTCAATTACTTAGTGTAATGACCCCATCCACGGAACACTAGATTGTATAAGGACAACGCTGGTGTTTATTTCATTCGTATAGCGACTGTAGTTTGTTCAGACGAATGAAAACGGTTGGCTACCCATGCTGATATTCCGGACTTATAGTCCTTTTCAAACCCATTTTTGCTGGTAAGTAGCTATATGAACGTCAAAATATAATCGAATGTTAGAGATAGAGTACAGACTGTACAACTAAACAACTGGGGAGCAAACTGGTAGCTTTATTTTGTAATTATTCGCCAAAATTAAAGTTCTTTTCTGGTTAAACGCCTATTGGAACAATGTGCACACGCCTATCGGTGCAGATAAAATTTACCGAAATAGAAAGCATGTTATTTTCAAACATTTTTCAGTGGCAGATCCACGTTCTGGATAAAGAGGGGGGACGCAGGGGGACGCAGGGGGTCCCCCCCTCCCCCAAGATGTTTTTGGTGTATTGCCTACACTTTTTTTTATCACGTATTATCGATAAATGTAGTAGGCCTATTCAACGTTATATTGCTAAGACTAGTCATATACTTATACCAACACATTTAGATGATTAGGCCTATGTTAATTATTAAATCCCCACAGCCCACACTTTCTATTAGAAACATTTACTTCAAAACAAGTAGATGGAGGAAGTCTTGTATATACATTTATTAGTAATATAAATAATATTTATCACTTTAACCATGGTAATAAGATACGATGGGGATTATGAGATGTCAGCTATATAAAATAAAATCAGGCCTAAATAACGCTATTTTGGCCAAGGGAAGTTCATGTAGCGTCACGTCCGGAGTGATGCATAAGGGGGGGGGGGGGGAGGGGGCAGGCCTAACATCTGCCCCCAACATAGCTTGTTGGGCAGGGATATAATATTCAAAAACGCAGAAGAATACTAAACTAACGTAAGTTTAATTTCCAATGTCTAGGCCTATATTGCCATATAAAAAAGATCCGGGGTAGGCTAATAAAATAATTATGAAAATTTAAAGAAGTAAGCAGGGGCGGATCCAAGGGGGTGGTTTGGTCGAAAAAAATGTAATCTTATTTAGGGGTTTCCTTATGAACTCGTTCCACACTCACTGAGGGACAAGCAGTGGCCAATATGCCTTAGATTGCAGTGAAATATTCCTTTGTTTTAACCCCCTGTCAGTGAAAAGCTAGATCCGCGCCTGACTAACAAGGCCTAAGCCTACAATGGTTTGTGTTAACTAGCCAGGACTGTCGTACCCAGCAAACTGTTGAGCCAACGTCGTAGACGATAGGCTAACGGTAAACCAACGTTGGGCCAACGTCTCAAGTTCGCTGGGTAGTAAAAGTGTTTAGGTCATAATGCCTATGCGCAATGAAAGATTTAGACCAAATGTATAGCCTTGTGTGGGCTACATATTAACCTCATCCTTGTCTCACCATCTCCCAATGCATACATGTGAACTACATGTGCACTCGTGTGACCCTGTAGACCCTATAGTACACTTGGGTGACACGATAAGCAGGGGGTAAGTATTGTCCAATCGTGGCTGAAAAAAAATAAAACTTGAAATTGAAAATTTCAGCCACAGATGGCTTCCAATAAAAGTTATTTTAACCTACTTTCCATTTTGCCTTCATAATTATGAAATACTAAAATGGGCCTCGATTTATCAGGTCGATAATAGACCTGATTGGTTAGAATCAGTGACATCACAGCTAGGCCCTATACATCCCATGCTCAGCTCATATGTTATAAACAACATTAAAAGTTTTGTAGGCCTACTGTATCTTGAGTTGAAGTCGAGATCGCTCTCAGTCACCACCATATGTTAAAAAACTTTCATTTTCTTGGATAAAGTAGTAGTAGTAGTAAATCATTGCTTTACGTCACTTTTCGGCACAAAAGGTCTTTTAAGTGACATTATAATACGATAAAAACGTTGTAGTCAATTGATGAGATGAATGATGTACAGATGATGATGTGAGGGTGGGGGTGATAGGGCATGGTGGGTTATTGAGAGCGTTTTCCTTCGCTCGCCCGATAAGGGGTTCTGGGCATGTCTAGGGGATATACCCCCAGACATGCCCATACGGCCGGAGACTTGAGTTTCGCTGTACAATTTAATGATGAAACTCTGTTCTTGGATAAAAGGTGCACAACAATCCATGCTCCACGCCTTTACGGTGTAGTAAATCGCAGGTCTGGACTAATATCAGACCACCATGCCTCGTGTGGACCTATAGATAGGCCTACCCATAAACAGATCAATGGCAGAACAGTGATAGGACCAGTAGACATAATGTAGTAAGATTATTAACTGTTCTTAACTAGAAAGAGTGTTGTTGGGAAACGAACACAAAAGCAGCCCTCCGTTATCGCGAGTCGGACATTTTAAATTTGATATAGATCAGCAAACTTTCTCAAGTTTTATTTTATATTACCGCTTTAGCTATTATGCAAGATTTCCGAGATAATGAGGAAAAAACAATTAAAAATGATTGCCAGTTGGCTATTTTGGAAATTTGTCATGGGTTATCCTTGTGTGAGTCCTCACATTTTGTTCTATATGCGTGGTCCAGCTTTTTTGCTTTGTTTTTGACTTACGTAAATATCACAAAATTTCTCAAATTTAAAATGGCCGCTACACGGCCATTTTAATATCGTTTGCTCCCAAAAGGTGATTGGCTGACATTGCTGTGCATATTAGCCAAATAAAAAGATCTGCTGGAAACTTTTTCCTTAAACGCGCTAAAGAGTATTTCTTTGTTAGTGGCCCTAGTAATTAAAGGGTTGATTATATGGGAATCAAAATGTAACCAAAACGTATTCGGTTGTATGTGATGGATATGTGAAGTATGAGAGAACAGAAGTTCTTAGATCAGCTATCATGCAAGGTTTCCGAGATAATGAGGAAAAAAAATTGAAATGGCCGACTGGTGGCCATTTTGGATTTTATTAGTGCGAAATTTGTCATGGGTTATTATTGTGTGAGACCTTCCATTTTGTTTTATATTCATGGTCCAGCTGATTTGCATTTTTTTAAGTCACTTAAATATCACAAAATTACTCTAATTCAAAATGGCCGCTCAACGGCCATTTTTAAATTTTTGCTCCCAAAAAGGAATCAGGTCATTGGCTGACATGCTGAGCATATTTGCCAGATTAAAAGAAGATCTGATGGAAACTGTTTCTTGAAACGCGCTAACGAGCATTTCTTCGTTAGTGGCCATAGTAATTAAAGGGCTTATGATATGGGGATCAAAATGTCACCAAAACAATTTGCCAGTGGTATGGGGTGGCTATGTGAAGTATAGATAGATTATATTGATAGGTTAGTAGCTATCTTGAAAACAAATAACTGCGCTGGCGGCGGAGGCTGCTTAATTATTAACGCACATTTTGTTAGGCTATAGTCTAGACTATAGTATCAGGTTATACTCTAAATATCTTTTAAATGTATTTATTCCAGTCGTAGGCTACATAGCACAATGATCTTAAGGCCTATCCCGTTAAAAAAAATAGCCGTAGATTATAAAACAAATTCGTACCTAATATAGCCATATAGGCCTACCAATACTAACAAAATTATACATAGTTGCACCAATAGCCGTCTTCACAATGCTCCAATAGGCGTGCAACACTGATTTTACAACGTTTCAACGGTTTATTGTCTACGCAGGTCATTAGACAAATAAATGAGATATCAGTGGCGTAGAACAGACTTAATGTAACATAATCTATCAAATTATAGAAGATTTATATGCAAATAGATTGAAAAAAATAACATTTAAATGGAATCGTGCCCAGTTTTGAGGTAGGTACCAAAACTGTTTTCACTAGTCTAAGAAATGTATTAAACTTTTCCATGTAAATTCCATGTGTGGAGGTTCGTAAGATGTACTATTGTTCCGTGCACACCTTTATTTAACATAAATTGAACATTTTGGCCTTTTTTCAGACGATATTTTGAAAAATTTCTGAAAAAAGTTGACAATTTGGCGCCGAGAAGCGTTGCACATCGCCAATAGGCGTCCTTTTTTGATTAGAACTGCAGTGTGTTACAGCAATCATCGAAGGGAAGCTGCAGCCTCCTCGTATCTGGCCATGATCTAATCGCTGCGCGAAAGGCCACTGAGTTTCAGCATTAAATTGCACAGCGAAACCCAAGTCTGGGCATGTCTGGGGGTAGATCCCCTAGACATGCCCAGAACCCCTTATTAGGCGAGCGAAGGAAACGCTCTCAATAACCCACCATGCCCTATCACCCCCACCCTCACATCATCATCTGTACATCATTTATCTTAACAATTGACTACAATGTTTTTATCGTATTACAATGTCACTTAAAAGACCATTTGTGCCGAAAAGTGACGTAAAGCAATGATTTACTAATACTACTATTGGTCACAATAAACACATTTCATTGACCCCTTTAAAGCCCACTGACAGAAAAAAATTGCCAGTCCCCAAAAAAAAAATTCAATTTTTTTTTCAAATTTAAAGTAGTAATAAGGGTCTAATCGTAGCAATGTGCTATATTTTCGACTAGGAGGCTCTGTTTTAAAAAGCTGAGCTTTAATGGGTTAATGGCGTTCTCGACAAGTGCCAAAATTTCCGAAAACTGTCTATAACACATCCTGAAGTACATATGAAATCTGTGGTCATGGTCATGTAGTTCACGTACTAGTTTGTGATACTCTCCCAGATCTTTTCTCTTCTGTAATATTTCGTGTACCCAGACACCGTCGACGTCTTTTATTCCTTCTTTTTCTTCTTGCCAGTAACAGTAACAGCAATGCTTCTTCTTCCCTTCCAATTGCTGCCATCTTTTCTATATACCATGCAAATCTCACATACCACGTGCGAACAATTTGCATACACCAGAGCGACTTTCCGCCGCATGTGTAAATCAGAAATACCGCGCGTTTTTTTGTTTTACCGCGCGGTTTATCCTTACCGCTCTCATGTGTAAACAGGCCTTTATGGTCGATATTTCTGTTGACTGGAGTTTGAAACAGTAGGTCACCCAATGCTGGATTGCTATATTATGTGGATTGATATATCATGTGGATCGATGTATCATGTTGGCACGGTTTTCAGGTAGGAGCAAGGAATCGGTAGGAGGTAATGTTCACACAAATCTAGCAAACACGAGACGTTGAGTCAATGCTGGTTTAGTGCTGGGCCAGCGTCGCGAACGGTGGAACAACATTAAAGCAGTATTGGCTCAACGTCTCGTGTTTGTTGGGAATACCAGTGAAAGTCCAGGAAACACGATTGATTGATATCAGCTATTGGATTGTGGATATAGGGATACTAAAACAAAATTTTATCTCGCCTAATTTGATATATTGGTAAACGAAATTCAACATATTGATAAGAATAAAAACATATAAATTGTATGTATGGTTTGTTGAACAACGTAACGTAGACACACTGCAGCTCAATTCGTTCAGTTAGACGTCTAAAGACGGTCCCCGAGCTGAAAGGGCTAAGTGAGAGTGCACGCTTACAATACATGTATTTTACGGTGAAGTTAACTCGGTCACTAACTATGGAAACCGAAGTAGATTGTAGGACCTATCTCGATTCAAAAACGAAAACCTGTTCTATTATGTCGCACAGAAGGCTCAAGCTGTTCGCTGTGATGATGTCTGTGGTCTATCTGGTGGCTTTATATGGGAAGGTTTTAGCAAGAACTTTATATATGACCATGGCAAACATGAAGCTAGTTTGACCGGCACCCTGTTATACATTGCGTCAAACAAATATATAGTAGAGTCGACTCAATTAATAAAACTTGAATCAAACTGATATAAATTCTTAATGCAATAGCTACAAAAAATTACATTTCTGTTAGCAAGGCAAACAAAATACGATCGACCCTGCAATTGTGTCGTTTAGATGTTGAAAGGACACACCACTCGCACAGATTATTGCAGCGATAATAAATGCCAGGTGGCGAGCAGCGGACTCTCCATTTGCTATTGCTTTAATTGATCAAGGAAACTAGAATCAGATTTTATTTTTCTTGCTCTGATCGACATCGGTGAGACCCTTCATGCCAAAACTGAAAGACTGGAACTTAACCCTTTCACCACTAAAGCCTGTTTTTATATGCTGAATGCTATGGCATTCGGCATATAAAAACGGGCTTCAGTGGTGAAAGGGTTAGCCCTACAACGCTGAAATATTTCTTATACAAATCAAGGAGACCAAAGGGGTTTTTCAATTTGAAATCATCATAAATGTCCGCTTCATTTGAATACCTACCGGTATGTTATTAATCTACGGCCGTTAGAAATATTTTCATTCTTCCAGTGCGGGGACCATCTTATTCTATATACGTCAGATTCTGCAGACGTATAAAGCGATCTCCGCGGGGAAAGGGTTAAGGGCCCAGAACATCCAGCTCAGAACACACAATGGATATAAAAAGACAGGGATGAAAACTATGTTTCTAAGTGCTGCTTAGTCATGTTAGTGGAAGGATAAAAAAGGATTGATTTAACGCAGTGTGCACAATGTATATCGAGCTCAGACCAACGAATTACTATATATAGCAAAATCAGCCATCCATTTCTGTATTGATTTATTCAGCAGAGAGCTTAGTGTACATGTAATGCATGTACACCAGGGCAAACCACCATTATACAATTTAATAACTTTAATTTTAATTTAATTTTAATAACTTTAATTTTGACCATAAATATTGGTCAAAAAATGAAACTTTAGTTACATGTAGACCTACAGCAGGATCTTGCAAACACAGATACATGTAGAGCGGAATCTCAGTAAACACAAGACAGTTAACCAATATTAGACCAGTGTCTACAATGTCGGCCAGTATAATTTAAACCAGCGTCCGCCAAGTGTGATTCTATTTGGTAATGGATTCTGTGACCAAAAGCACACAAACTTGATTATTCCCAGCAAACAACATAAGTTGACTCAATGTTGTTTGAATGTTGGTCCAAAGTCCAAGACTGTGGAGCAACATGCAGCAAAATTGAGGGAGAACATGTACGCGTTTGCTGGGTTGTATCAAAGAGCCTATGTGATCATAATTATACCCTCTTCAAATGGTTGTATTAAGCTCTACATCGCGTTACGTAATGCCTTGGATCTTATTCACCAGATGTCGCCCGCCACCCATACAATGGAGGGAGGAGACGCTTCGTATAAAATGGTTAGTAAGCCGCCATGTTGTAAATAAACATTAAAAGATCCTTGAAAAAAAATTGAGCCTCGCTTCGTTCTGCATCATTAAATGAACACTAAATGGTTTTAAAAGGCTTGCTTCGCTGACTTCTTAATAATAATAAGCAATACTAAGCCTGCAGTTTTTCGCTCAAAATGGAGAGTAGTTAGCTCGGCACTGGCACGGTTGCTAAGCTGCTACGCATTTTGTCAGGGTGAAATGGGTGCCTCCAAGCCAGCAAACACGAGACATTCAGTCAATGTCGGTACAATGTTGGGGCAGCGTCGAAGACAATAAACCAATATTGTAATTTCGTGTTTGCTGGGAAAGGCCTAACAAATCTAGACGTATCTGTACACGTGTGTAAACATGACATGATGAATCAGTTTTCTAACAATATTCTCCTCTGAAACAATATATGCGCATTGGAGCAATTGCCCTTTAAAAATACACTTTTGGCTCAGATTCTGAATATACATGATATATATTAATTAATTTTGTCACAAGAAAATCCATGCATATTTCATAAAAAAGAACCTGTGGAGCAAGACCCACCTTCATTATAAAGAGTATTAATGATAGATCTAGTCTAATAAGTGGAAATGAAATGAATAAAAATGTGTTGTCCTACTCTTCCTCTAGCCTTCAAGCCTATTACCTGATTACTATTACTAGCTTATACCCATCGCGGCCATTATTACTCTGAATATGAAATGGGCAGTGCCGGGCTAGGTTGTAAATGACCTTACAATATTGTAATGAGTGATGCTAAATAATGGGACGAAGTCAATTGATTTTTTTCTATTAATACATTTTCAGTCAATTATCAACCAATTTCCATGAAAATATATAAACACTATCACAAAAAATAGGCATAGGCGGACTAGACTAGTGTATTCTAATAAGACTAATCTTGAGAAGTTTCAGTAGGTCTTTCGGAAATTAGCCTAGATTACCTGTAGCAATATGCAATAAAATTCTGAGATAAAATCAATGGCTTTCTTTGCACATTGCACCTATTGTGTAGCCCAGGTCTATAGATGCTTACTCAGTACCAAGTGGCTCTAGGGGGTAGACTACCATTTGATTTTCTGAAGGTGGGCCATTAGTATTATTTTTTTCAGTCAATTCTCAACCAATTCTCATAAAAAATTACACACACTATCCTCTATCATCACTCGGCCTTGCATTTCATTTGCCGGGGGCCTTAAGTTCTGTGAACACCGTTTCTAGTTGTCTTAGAGTAATGGTCTAGCTACATGTATCTGGCATGGTTCTGGCATGGTTTGCCAGATATCAGGCATATTACAGTTAATTATGGCCGATACTCGAACATTTTGAATTTGATCAAGTTGAATTTTTTGGGCATATCCCACCTGAAACTGCACATTTGTTTTATAGATCTGTGAAAGCAGCCAATTATGAATGGAGAGATAGGCCTACTAGTCAGTCTGATATCAAGGTCGATTATTAAACTAATAATGTATTGAATATGACGTCATGATATAATAAAAAAAAAAACAATTTTAAAAAAGTTGTATTAAATGCATATAAAATATATATGGAAAAAATATTATACATAATTATATTTATTTCTGTAAAAAGTCTGTAAACTGAAAGTCGATCAGCCGTGAATAACCCTATAGGTTCCTTATTATGACTGTCAATATTGTTTGATATTGCTTTAATATAAAACACAGCGAAATTCGCTGGCTTCAAGTTGAATTGATTTCGAAGTGACATTTATTCATTTATCATATTTCGAAATTATTTTTTTCATCACGATCCTAGTATCGTTTGTTTAGGGTGATCAGGCCATGCAGCTGTGAACGGGAAATCGATCAGCCGTGAATAACCCTATGTAACTGAGAGTCCATTAACTGGATATAAATTATACTTTCTCGCGAAAAAATCCATCAGATTATTCCGTTTACCGTTTAATATGCGTAACTAATACAGAAAATCATGACGGAATTGTTATGTTTTGCTTCACTATTTGAATTTACATAGCAATTTGTAAGACTTTTGGGATCGCAAAGGTGTAATCACCTAGCGAATTATAATCTTCTCGAATTATGATCATGTTATAAATAAGATTATCTGTTTGTTTGTATCGCTTGTATTTATTTGTGTTTTATTTTAGTATCTATTTATACGCTAGGCCTATCTGTATTAGATACACATAGCTATTAGCGCCTTTGTTTAACCTTGTGTTTAACCAGTAGCTCAATTATTGCTACAGCACTTACAGTGCTAATAAAACTTCCTATAATTTAAAAAATAATTAAATATAAGGAGTCAACAATGAATTGTGTTGTTTTATCTTAGCAATATACACTTTCACACTAAGCTGTCATCGTTAGTTCGCGCTCTGTAAAATATTTTGACCTGTATTAACAAAAGCAGACGGTCGTAGGAGCTAAAACACTACACAGTTGATAATCAACCAACCGAAGAGGCGCGACTCAAGGAAGGGACATGACATGATAAGGCGACTGATTGCAATTTGCACTGATGACAATGTTTAAATGTTGCATTAACATTGTATGATTTATTTCACCAGCGCTAATCCCTTCCGTGATCCGATCTGAGCTCAGTGGATCTAGCCAGCGCTGGCCACTTTTGTGGATCCAGCCAGCTCCGGTCCTCATAGTGGATCCAGCCAACACTGGTCCCTTGCTGGATTTAGCCAGATCTGGTCCCTTTATTAGATCCAACCAGGGTTAGTGAGCTGAGTAAATTATGCCAGTGCTGGTCCCTTAGTGGATCTAGTTACAGCTTGTCCCATTAGTGAATCCATCCGCAGCTGGTCACTTAATTGATGCATATATAACTGTGAAAGTGTGGATGATTATTTTTGCTGGTCCGTTTTTCGAGTCCTTTTATGATTTGGGACTGAAAAAGGGTGGTCCGTGTCCCGAATCGCGGGTCGGTCCGCTTTCTGAATCTGATAATACATTATGTGAATGGGGAAATATTTGGGACTGAAAAAAGGTGGTCCGTATTCCGGGATGGTCCGCTTTGTGAGGCGGTCCGATACCGGGTCTCCACTGTATCATAACAAGGTGCCGCACCAACGTTATACACAAAATACGGGCTTCAAAATAAATTAGGGTTCATAAATAAAAACGCTGATATATTTATTATTGACCTCGCATTAAAAAATGAACCCACCAGAAATGTTGGTGGCTAATGTCAAGTGATTTAAAAACAAACACACCATGGAGCTGAAACACTTCTCAGAAATGATGCAATTGGTGCTGCCCTATTCTAAATTTGATGAAATCATGACTGGACAATTAACTATTATGGTACATGCAAATTCGTCTTCTGGTCCAGGTCCGGACCGCGGGGTAAATAGAATCACAGCAAATCTTCAAGTCTATCAAATCATTCAAAGCAACTCATGAACTAGTTGATTATGTGATGGCCGCTCATAAAATGGGTGGTAGGCCATAATTTTATGTGGGTAAAGATGAGTAGCAAAGACTTTCGACCAACACAGGTGAAACGTAGTGATATTCCGATCATAACCATCCATCACCATGGTCACTGTAGATTTCAATAGCTTCACAAATCCTTTTAAAAGTGATAATGAAAAACGTTTGATACATGTCTCTCCTCAGGTGTACATGTTTATAAAGCTAATATCAAAAAGTTGAATTGCAAACGAGGACGATTTTGCCCTACCGCCGATAGCAAATAACCTTTTATTGATGACGTAAATGCCAGATTTTACATCAAAGATGTTCCAGCTTAAATGAACGATGTTGCTAGTTTTACCATCAATTCATAAAGTAAATTTTAGCATTCACTCGTACCAAAAAGGATGTGTAAAATAGCTGAACGTCTCAGAAGAGGTCCACGATTTTTAAATAAAAGGGGATAAAGTAAAGACCTGCAGACTGAAAAAGTTTTTTGTTGTCCAATAACGAACATAAACGTCAACTGATGAGTCTGCTTAAACTCAAGTTCCACTATAATCATGATAATACCAATGCTTTAGAATATATTTCGCCACATAGTTGTTTTCAGATATTTCAACAAAACCAGTACCGTATCTGAGCTAAATCTTAGCTCTACACAGCACAGAAAGAAAATGATTCTCGAATCATCATACATACACATTGAATATGTTAAAACGAGTGAACACACCTTAGAATCAAAACGGACTCAATTGCTTAGAACTGTGTTTTTGTAATAAAACCAGCTAAGTTGATTGAGCAGGTTCTGATAATAACACAAACAACATTGTACAACTTTTAACCGCTTGGTGTATTTCACTTGAGCAGGTTCTGTTTTGGTCATTTGCTCTCCTGTGAGCTTTAAAACCTGCCAAAGTTGATTGAGCAGGTTCTGCTTTCACGGGTAGCAATGCTGTTTCAACATTTAAACGATGTGGTAAAGTTAAACCATACAAAATTCTGCAGAATGCATCCAATATGTACCTACATTAGAAAGCTTAGGTGAAGAATGGGATCCTTAAGAATATCTATTGAATCATTTACCATAATTTTGAATCATTTAACATAATTTTGTTGCACTGTTTATGGTTACATATACTCTAGTCATGCTAAAAGGCTGATGAAGTTCTGGAGGTCAAAGTTAAGAAAGTATGTGAAAACTTGGCTATTATCAAGCAGCAATTGATTTATTGAATTATTCCCCTTGCATCGATACACCCATGTTCGTTTGCTTCAGCGCATACCAATAAATGTTAACCCCACCTCGTTCACTTATTAAATATAATATATTTATTTATCTTGTGTTTTTTATTATAATCTGTAGGGTTACTCGGATTGATGACAAAATGTTCAATATGAAATGAAATGAATGGGGTTTTGGACCACCTTTGTGTGTACATATAGCAGTGTATAGGCTGATAAATGAGGTGACACTGCCCTCCAGACACAGACTTCAAAATTCGAGCCCTGGCGTTCTGAGGCCGAGCACGCTACCTCTCGGTCACGGAGGCTCTCCACAATATTGAAACATTCATAGTCTGAGCATTTAAAGTGTATATTAAAGTGTATTTATATATATTACAGGGTCTGACTCAAAAATAGGTCTCATTTTTATACAAACTTTTAATCAAAGATTGTATATTTTTCTCCATGTGCAGTTTATGCCAACAATTTAAGGGGCACACTTCCACCATATTTCAGTTTTTATGATATGCGAGAAAAAATTTATTGGCTTGTGTTTGCTAAAAATTTTAAAAATCCCGGTAATGGACGGACAATGAGATATCTTTTGCTGCTTTCTTCCATAGTACTATCCAAATGAAATCCACTTTAAGACTGAAAGGGATGCTAATGGTCATTTTAATGCATTAATTAAAATAGCAGCCAGTGCAAGTTTTTATGGGAAAATATGATATAATAAACTTAAAATGTCCGTCCAACACCGTAGTGAGCTTAATTTGTATTTATACTTTCTTTGTTACAAATATTTAGTGATATTTTTTAACATAGTTATCTCATAAGTATAAGGACCTGCTTGTAAAACAATGATTTTTTTCTGATCTTTAACAATGAGGGAAATAAAAGACTTTTGATACTGTCTGTCCAACACTGTCCGTCCAGCACCAACAATAAATAGGCTATTGATGTTTAGTATTTAGTGTTCTGGGATGAAGTGATTATTTTTAAATGTGGACATATATACAGTCTAATGTGTGAATGCAGTGGACGTATAATTATACAAGATGTACAGTAATTCATCGAAACACAAAATTTGGCTTAAACTTGTTGATTATCAAGAAAATTCAATAAATACCAGGTACATTCATTTGACAACATCTACTAACGGTCAGATGGATATGCTGTGCAATTCAAGAGTAAATTTTTTTCCAAATGCTAACATAATTTGACACATCTGTTGAAATATTTTGGAACTAGGCCTACTTTGAGGGTAATCATGGGAAAGGTCTTGTACATGGCTTTGCGGTGGGGGGGGGGGGGGGGTGCAGCCAAGCAATCATGGGAAAATTCTTGTACATGGCTTTGCGGGGGGAGGGGGAACAGCTAAGCAAGCAGTATTCAAACGTTTTCTAGCTAAAAGAATTGTTGTCACTAACTCGTGCAGAGCATTTATCATCTCTCACAATTCGTTTTACAATAAATGGTCAACCCATCTAACACAGTTTGCCTTGTATATTTAAAACAGATTTTACAAGAGGCCAGCCGGCCACCATAATCCCCCGCCTGCGTGATAGAAATTTTACAGGGTGCATCCTTCCCTGAAGTCTCTCACTCAGTTTTACAGTAATGGTGTACCTGTCTAGCACAGTTTGCCATGTATATTACAGATATTGAACTCAATGATGGTCGCAAGTCGGCCATTTTTTAATTTGATCAAGTTGAAATTTTGAGGGTATATTCCTCACTGAAGCCACACACTTCTTTTTATAGTAAATTATCTAGCTCTCTGGCACAGTTTTCCCAATATTTCCCATATTAAATTCAATAATGGCTTCAAATTGGCCATTTTGAATTTGATCAACTTGACATATTTCAGGGCATATATCCCTCACTGAAACAGCACATTTTTTTATAGTATTGTCTAGCTTATATCTGGCACAGCTTGCCAGATATCAGGCATATGGTCTCACCACCCCAAATGCCTCTCCCATTGAAATACATGTAAACTGCCTCAATTCTACGGGCCGATTTCACCTCTTTTCAAAATTATCCACATGTAGTGTCGCATATCATGACAAAACCTGATCTGTCCTTTTTTAAAAACAGGTCCGATATATATTTGGTAGCCAGACAGATTTTGAGCTACAGTCCATATCGTGTATAAACGTCAGAATAGCTCAAAATTAGCTCTTATTCTTACCCTCTGTTACAGACCAGACACACATCCTTTCATCGCACGGTACCCCTACGAGATTATCATGAAACAGTCATATCTGATATCCAACATGATGAAAACAACGTGTGCTTATGAAATATTCACAAATTATAACCTGTTTGTATTTGTTTTTAATTCAACAGAGGTTGGAATAGCCTCATTGAAAAAAATTTGTGTGATGATTCCATCATTAGTATACACCTGCCGTGATTTTGGCTTATTTAGGGAGGTGAGACCATATATGAAAATATACGTTTTTTGGGTTATTTTCTTTTGGCCCAGAATGAAGCTTCAAGCTGTTATGAGCAATATATTTTTTAAATTAGTTAGATAAATTGAAAACTGTTGCACTGGGATCACTTTGAAAAATCAATGATGTTATGGAAATGAGCGAATTTTCGTGAATGTCGCAATTCATTGAAGAGTTGAATAAAGATGCTATTCCCGCCACTATATCGTCATAAAAAGTTGCCATGGTTACTCTGCAATTCAAAAATTGTTGTTTAAAAATGTCATATATATTAGGGTAAACAGTTATCAGTATCACAAACTCTTAAATTCAATATTTTTTTAATTTCTATTTATGTCCATATAACAAGCAAACCAGCAATCAAGCATTTCATCCATGAATTATCCTGAAAACACGGCTTTCTCAAATCACTTTCGCCCTTGGTTATCACATCTATTAATCAATTATATAATTTCTAATAATGTTGTGGAGCTTTGCTTACTACAGTGACCATAAAAATCGATTAAATATAGATTTAAAGCTGTAGATGTTAATCTAGTAAGTGGAATATGACAACAAATCACTGACAACCTCAAAACTCAAGTGCATACTCATCTTAAAGTTAATAATGGCGGACAGTCGGCCATTTTGAATTTAATCGAGTTGTAATTTTTCAGCTCATTATCCCTTCTATCAAATAGCACATTTTGTTTTATGATAATGCTCTAGTTATCTGGCACGATTTGTCAGATATAAGGTATATATATTAAAATTAATTATATAATTGGTCGATAGTCTGCTATTTTAAATTTGATCGAGTTGAACATTTTCGGGGGTTATCCCTAGTACTGCCTGTTACCTGAAACCATACATTTTGTTTAATAGTAATGGTCTCTGAGCTATTTAGCACGCTTTGTCAGATATCAGGCATATTAAAGTTAGTTATGGCCGATAGTCCGTCATTTTGAATTTGATCAAGTTGAAATTTTTCAGGGCATATCCCTACCTGAAAGTGCACATTTCGTTTTTTAGTAATGATCCAGCTATCTGGCGTGGTTTGTCAGGTGTCATGCATATTGAAGTTAAATGTTTTCAGAGCATATTCCTACCTGAAACCGCACATTTTGTTTTATAGTAATCGAACAGCTATCTCAAACGGTTTGCCAGATATCACGCATATTATTAAAGTTATAGTTATGATTGATAGTCAGCTATTTTAAATTTAATTCAATTCAGGGCATATCCATACCTGAAACCGTTCAAATAGTAATGGTCTAACTATCTTGCACGGTTTGTCAGATATCACGCATGGTAAAGTTAATTATGGTCAATAGTTTATTTGGAATTTGAACGAGTTGAAACGTTTCAGAGCGCTTTCCCACATTTTGTTTTACAACTACATAGTCAAGCTATCACGCATAATAAAGTTAATTATGGCTGATAGTCGGCCATTTATAATGTGATCGAGCTGAAATTTTTCAAGGCGTATCCTTATCTGAAACCGCACTTTTTGTTTATAGTAATTGTGTAGCCATTTGGCACGGTTTGGCAGATATCAGGCATATTAAATTTAATTATGGCCAATGGTCGGCTATTTAAGTAGGTCAAAGTTCATAACCCCAAAAAGCACATTTACAGCCCCTATGGGATGTGGGTGTGAAAAATGAAATAGATCCACCCAAGGGTTTCCGAGATCTGCTTCAGAAGTGAAATGTGGGCAGAATATCAGGCATAATAAAGCTGATTATGGTCTGATTGAGTAGGTGAAATTTCATCAACCCCAAAATGCATATCTACACCTCCATTGGTGCAAAATTAAAGAAATCCACCCAAGGGTTTGCGAGATTTACGCAGTAAATGAAAAGGAAACAGACGGACAGCGGATCGCTGACCATTTGTCCCCCACTCTGGCATTCGAGTTCCAAAGAAACAAAATGTTTCTTTCCCGCTCACAGTTAAAAAATTCAGTATTGTGGGGAGCCTCCGTGACTGAGAGGTAGCATGTTTGGCCTCAGACTGCCAGAGCTCAAATTTTGAATCCTGTGTCTGTGTCATCTCATTCATTTCCTCGGGAGGTTGAGTTCTCTTGGCCAAGTTTAGCTTATATTTGCAAAAGGGTGGCCTAGAACCACATTTACTCATTCCCATTCTGAAACCATACATTTTGTTTTAGCCTGTATAATAATCAGGGGCCGTATTTTCGTACAATAATAGTTAAGATAAGATCTTATCTTAAATCAAGTTAAGATTGTCGTAGCTAAGTAAGATCTTAATTTGCTATTCTCGAACGAGTTACACTTGACCTTAGTTAAGATCTTAACTCCCTGTGTTTTACTAAAAATCGGCTACATTTCTGTGTGACGGAAACGTGTACTATAATTATAGGGCCTAATGTGCCTTGTCATATCGCATGATGTCGCCCAATAAATAAATAATGTTGTTTTTTCTGTAATTTACATAGTCTAGTCTAATTGCCGTAGTCTACAAAGAAAAAAAAATGAGGAAAAAATTTAACCCTGACGGGACTCGAACCTTGTACCTCTGACTTATCTGTCAACAACTCTACCATTAGCATGATTACACCAGCGTCATATAATTAAAAATGGGCCTACTGATGAGTGTGTAGACTAGGCTTAGTCTACCAAACAAAAAATGCTACATCACATAGGCTACATTATGGATAGTCTATGGATATGGGGGGGGGGGGTGTATCCAATCAACATGGGAGCAGAGTTAGTAAGTGTTCTTACTAACTCTATGGTCCCGACGCCCATTTTTCATGATAATAGACTATTAATAAATAATTCATAGACTATGGAAAACATTCAGCAAGCCAACTTGGCATAAAATATGACGTCACAAACATAAATGCCATTGTACATGTTGTAGGGTAGGCTATTATAGTTCGTCGTAGAAGTTAGGACAGGTCGGGAGCTGTCGTAACTTTAAAGTTACGCTCAGTCGCATCTTAAATATTTCGAGAATAGCACTTACACTTAATCTTGAACTTAAGATCTTAACATTTGAGATAATCGTAAATACTACGATTATCTCAAATATTAAGATCTTAACTCTTTCGAGAATACAGCCCCAGGTCTTAGCCAGCTGGCACCGTTCTCCACATATACGCATATTAAAGTCAATGGCCGCAAGTGGATATTTTGATTTGATATTTATGATACTAAAATAAATTCTGTACATGTATGTAATGTTGAATTGGTTTTTTTTTTCCAACATATTTTAATAAACAATAAAAATCAATATTTATCCAAAAAATTAGCATCCCTTCATATATACCGGTAGGCATAGATATTGCAGGAATCATCATTTTTTCTCAAAATAGTGCAATGGCAGAAAATTATAAGTTGTTTTATTTGGAATTACGAGATAGTGTTGGACGGACAGCACCTGGTGTTGGATGGCCATTTTTCCACCAACAAATTGGATAAAACAAAACAGCTTGCATATATAATATGGTAACCAAATAGTGCAATACCTCACCAACAGTGTGTGCTCAATATTTATGTCACACATAAATGTTTTCCTAAAACTAAATCTTACAGGCTCATTTTTGTCCGTCCAACAGCAAGTTCAATGTCCGTCCAACACCAAAGACACACAAATAAAAATGCATAGTATCCACATTTTCCTTTTGATTAAAACTCAAATTTCTTCCACCCTTGAGGACAACTATTTGAACTTCAAAAAGGACATTTAGTTTGCCATCACCACTGTTTACTTTTGATAGCATTGATAGAAGTGTATCAATGTTCAGGTAACACCCTTTCTATCTCGTCCGTCCAACACCAACGGTTTTTGGCTCTGTTGCTAACATTTTGATATTTTATGGTCAATCAACTGATCTTATTTGACATTTGGTCCAATGAAGCAAGCAACATGGTATTGCCTATTTAATTGTGTTCATGATTTATTATTTGCTATTGCCTCCCGGAGTATCAAATGTCCGTCCAACACCAAACTTGAATTTTGAATCAGACCCTACCGTTGTTCTCCATAAAGAATTAAACATCAATATGCGATTAACATAAAATATGTATAGTAATCATAATAATAGACAGATTATTTATAGTATTTTACAAACAAAAAATCTGCCCTAGCATTCAAACCAGGGTTTGGGTCAATTACAAACATCAATTACAATTACAAGTATAATTACGACTTCCTAAATATAGTCAATTACAATTATAATTATAATTATGACTTGAGAAAAAAGTCAATTACAATTACAATTACAATTATTTGTTTATAAAAAGGTCAATTACAATTACAATTATTTTTATCAATTACAATTATAATTACAATTATTTCAATATTTTCACCAATTATCTTGTAGTTATCAAATTTATATTCAATTACGATTTCAATAATATAGGGCCTAATCCCCTCTATAAATAATGTGACGTCATGTATAATACTAAAATAGCTAAGTATAATACTATGTATAGGCCTAATTAATACTAAAATTTGAAGTCTCTGATGATGTGAGGAACGTCAACATCGCACTCTCAGGAAACACAATTTGCTGATTGGGGGCCAACATTAAAAAGGTCTGGCAGTCACTTGTCATTGCATCACTCAGCAAACTCTAGACACTGAACCAATGTTGTTTTAATGCTGGCCCAGCATCGCAGATAGTGGTACAGCCTACACGTCTAAAATTGTCAACAGGAAATGAAATCTATCTGTTGTAGGCCTATATTATCGATGCACTTCTATCATTCTGATGCATCCTTAATTTCATTTTCAGTGCCCAATAAAAACACCACACCCATGTGAAAGGCGAATTTGGATTAAATCATTAGGGGTCTATTAAAGATATGAGTTAGTTGCAGACTAATCGCGTCGTTCATCGACCCTTGGTTGTAAGAGGTGTCACCCCTGCCACGCTTTGGAATGTGGCGGGGACGTGAGATTGGGAGGGGGGGGTGCGCTTGCAGTCATAATAGACACCCTACACCTTGCCCGCATGATAGGAATTTTACAGGCTGCATCCTTCCCTGGACTCTCACATTCTGTTTTACAGTATTGTCCACCTCTTTTGCTAGGTTTTCAATTTTATTCATTTTACACTTTTTAGTAATTAATAATCAGTTAATATACAGTAGGCTTGGCGGGTCTGTAAACCACATCATCAAATATGTGTGGCCTCACATCATCAAGCAGTACAAAATAAATATAAAATTATAAAAACAATTATTTATACTGACCAGGAGATCCATAACCAGAGTCATTGCTGGCTGTTCCTATATCATTTCTGGCGCTAGTTGTTCTTGTTCTTGGCGTTGGAGTGGGAGTGGCACGTGGAGGTGGGGTAGGAACACTTTCCTGCCGTACAAAATGCACCATGGTACCAGGGAATGTACCTTTCAGAGCTTTTGTTGTATTTGTGCCTTGCAGCCATCCTGACGGCTCCTCTATTGTACCCTTAAAGGTCGACATGTCCGTTGGGAAATCCATGACCAGCTCATCTCCTTCGTGTATAGGGATGTAACCCTCCTCTCGCAGACTGACATCAGGGATGTATTCATGTGCTGCCTGATAAACTATACGACTCATTTTGTGTTCTCTTTCATCTAGACTACACCATGTGGCAAATTCTGGTATTCAATTGTGCCAGACCATCTGAAAAATAATGTGAATCATGAACTGTATGGTCAGATCACCCATTTAGCCCTTAGATCACTGAGCTATTGAATTTAAATTTTCAGTAACTTGAAGTTGTGTCCCGCTACCGCGACACACAACTTCAAGTTACTGAAAATTTATGTTATTTGGGAAATTTAGGTCCCAATATCAGTGTTTCAAGATTGAAGGTATATTTTACTGTGAACAGCTCGTTATCAGGGGTTATACAGGTGCTAATAAAATAAAAACACAGTTCTAATGTCTACTGCAGGGGACAATACTGCTCTAAGGGTTAATATGTAAAAAACGAAGTCCCCTCCCACTGGTTGTACATGGATGATTCTGGAGACACAAATTTAAACTAGAAGGGTCTAGTTTATTGTGTAAACAAAAAACTGGAGATGTCTCCCCTCCAGCAGCTTAAAGGTTGATGGTGGGCCAACATTGAAACAGCATTGGAAAGCTAAGTGGGCCTGTATCATGCAGCGGCCAAGAGTCAGACGCCTACCGTCAACCCAATGCTGTTGAACCGGCTTGGATTGACACGTCAACCCAATGCCGGTTCAACACTGGTCCACCGTCGGCGGCTGTGGCCATCAACCATTCAACACTGGACAATGCTTTCTGTTGGCTGTGGTGTGTCCACAGAGTACAAGCTGACACTGATGCAATGTATGTCAAATGTTGGGCCAGCGTCGCCGGTGCTGGGCAGTATCCATACAGCCCTAGTCAGTACTTAATGCTGGCGGTACCAGCACAAGCCTTTGAACCAAAACTGGGTTAATGTTGGCCCGCTGTCTGTGACACTGGCCCACATTTTCGTGGCGCCAAGAACGACACTGTAGCCCAATACTGGGCTAATGTTGGGTCAGCGTCGTAGACGGTGGGCCAGCATTAGCCCAGCATTGGGTAAACAACTCGTGTTTGACCGCCTGCACTATAAAAAGCACTGGAGAGAAATGAATGGGAGACAAAGACTGAGCGGATATAGGTAAAGCAATATGTCCCCACCTCTGTATACAGAGGGGAGACATAAAAACATTTCTTCTACATGTAAATTTAACATGTTAAAGCTGCATAACGGTTTTGCTTATTTCATTTAGGAGATCAAGTCATAAACAAGAGCGCTAACGCTAACGATATCCCCCATCATTAATCATGGTAATTAAAGTCAATAATGGCCTCAAAGTCAAAAGCTAAAAAAAGGGCAAAGGTCATAAGCCCCGCAAACTTCAAAGGCACAGATCTACACCCCCTACTTAAAGCTGCATAACTGTTTTGTTTATTTTATTCAAACGATTAATCCATGGCGAATGGTGTTTTATTTTTTTATTTTACTGCTCCGGTTACTGAGTTATTAGGGATTTAAGTTTGTTGTTTTTTAATATTGTTGCCCCACCAAAACAAACCTGATCACAGCGGAGTAAAACATACTGCCTATATAATCAGGACATTAAAAGTACCAAGTGGCAGATAACGGTCATCATAGAAAAATGAGAGGAAAACTTTTAAAATTATTGTTATCAGGTTATTTTTCAAGTGATCATAGATACATTTCACAGTACAACGTGTATTGTCTCATATCAGTTAGACATATCTAGAAGTTATTACTTTGTGTGATATGGATGAATATCGGTACCAGTATGGAGACTGTCACTCACTTGAGAAATAGAACTCTATTTCAGTATGGTGCTTTTAAGTGTGAGCCAGCATCTGAGCATTTGGCCCGCCATTAAGACCCTCTCCCCAGACCGTGGGAAATTGTACTCGGAATTAACATCAAATTCAGTGATGTAAATCATCGTTTTCGCTCTTTGGATTTTCGTGATTTTTTTAAAAAACATTCACATTTTTCTATCAGGTAGGCCTTTTCAAAATATAGTCAAAATGCTACTAGACAATATCAGACTTTATTTTATCATAAATCAGCAAATACAGTGCTATACATCGCGCTATGCTGTAAAATAAAATATTATTTAAAAACATCAGACTTTACTGTAACAGATTTGACCCAGTATCCCACATCTAAATCTGCGGCTGATTATGTGGGCTTTGTATCTCAGCTAACACGAGACATTGATCCAATGGCAGAGTAATGTCGGCCCATCATCTGGGGTACTGGCCCAACATTATGCCGATTCAGTTCAACGTATGTGTTTGCTATTAAGGGTCTGGCTTCGTGCTGGCCAATGTAACATTATATTGGCCCATAACCTTACCATTATTACATGAATATTGTACACACACCGAATCACTACTTAATAATACTTGATGGTGTACCGCATGGTGAACTAATTCCGCTACATTTACCCAGTTTTAGTGCATTTATAAGGCCTTTAAAACAATAGCAATGATTGTTTTGTACGTTCTAGGGTTTTTTTCTCGAAATAAACAAAACAGTTATGCAGCTTTAAGGGATGTGTAAGTGCAATATAAAAACAATCCAGAAAACACTTTCTGAGATACCATCGGGAAACTGAACTTATCATTGGCCATCGATTGAAGTCAATAAAGGCAGGGTTGGGGTCAATTATATTTTTAATTGAGTAATGAATTACAATTTAATTACAGTGTAATAGTAAATAAAAAATCGTGACTTATTGTAATTGTAGTCGTATTGGTAATTGAACAAATATGTGGCAGTTCAATTGTATAATTTGTAGAATTGAAAATTGCACGGGCGTAATTGTGTCAATTACACTTCAATAACATCTCAATCGCAGTGTTTTTTGGGCATTAAAATCAGGGTTCCCCACAGTACCGGCAGAGCCGGTTACCCGACCAGATGAATTTTTGTACCGATCAGCATGTAAAAGGTGTTATCCAGCTGTCATCAAGATGGTAGATTTGCCAATAGTTTGTCACCCTGTGTCTTAGAGGTTAGATTCTTATTGATATATTCAATGGCAAACAGGCAGTGTCAACTCTGGGCCGGTATCTTAGTTGTTAACCCAGCATTGAAGTTGAAGACAGCGCACGCACACAGACGCTATCTGTATGCGCGTGAATGTTGTCGACGCGAGACGTCGGGGCAGTGTTGTTCTAATGCATGGCTACCGTCGTAAATGGTGACCTACGTTGGACCGGCATCGGTTTGGCGTCTAGTGGTGTCGTGTGCAAATCCCGTCTTACATCCAGATCTGACACACAGCGTCTTGTTGTGCAGTTATCCGGCTAGCTGCGGCGGCTATTCATTCACGTCTTATCTCTCTCAGTTTGTCCAGGGAAGTAGTCAAATAGAAAAACATGCTTTTTTCTTGACTTTAATAAGACTAATTTTCTGTTAAACGAACCTGACCACAACGAACGAACCTGTATACGAAATCGGCCGCTGTTTTAGCAAACGAAATGGTTTGTTGATATTAAGGACAGGAGAGTAAATTTTTTTGGTTTTTTTCAAGCCAGTTTATAGGGTACCCTACCAGAAAAACAGGGGGGGGGGGGGTCGTTTATTAGGGGGGGGGGGTGCGTTTATTAGGGATAATACAGTATGTCAGCGTTCGTAATTGGCCCAAACCTGGGAAACTCGTTGCTTTCTGTATTGTGGACCAATCTAAAAAAAAATTAAACACCTCTTTATCTGATTTTTTTTTTTTGCCGCCACCCGACAGCTCAAATGCTGAAAAAAATCGGTAAAACAATTAAATAAATTTGTGTGGCCTTAAGAAGCCAAAATAAAATCACCAATTTTTTATGATTTTAGCCTGAGCCAGTCTCTTTAAGCCTGCGTCATGACGCATTTTGCGAGAAAATAGACATTTATCAAGGCGAGGTAGGTCACAACATTGATTGTCATTAACTAACGTTACTCGTTATACCAGCCGTCAGATTAACTTGTATCGCATGTTTTTCGTCGATTTCTCAGTAAATTCTCAGCCAATTTTCATGAAATTTTGCGAGGACTATTTTTGAGTCATTCGGCGATTACCGTAATATTTTCAACGGAAAACATTGTATAGAGCAGTTAGACCATCTGGCATGTAATGCAATTCAGGGCTAAAAACAAACTTTAATTTAACCAGTTTAATGGGTTTATAGAGGGACGTCGTAATTACAAATTTACTACATGTCAAACGGTCTGACTTTTGTATTATATTTTTTTATGAAAATTTCACAGTAGACTAGTAGCCGCGTGACTCGAAACTAGTCCTTGCAAAATTTTATGAAAATCGGTTGAGAATTGACTGGGAAATTGACAAAAAACATGCTATAGGCATACGAGTTAATCTGACGGCGGGTATACTATACTCATATAGGCAACTTAGTTTTAGGCCGTTAGGGTCTATCATGATTAGAGAGTGATTGACAAAGTCGGAAGGCCCGGGCAGCCCCTCTTCAGGGCTAGCTATCCCAAACAAACAACAATCAATTCCCAGGAAGTGACTGACCAAGGCTCCAAGCCCAGGCCTAAATCGCTCCCTTTACGACTTAGGCCTCCAGGTCTAGCGCGTAGCCGTAGGGGCCGAACGTGTAGGGAGCCGAACCGGTAGAGGGCCGAAATGACCGGATACCGTCAACTGCGTCTCCGGTCCTGTAGGCTGTAGCCTAGCCTGTAGGACTAGGAGTGTAGCCAGTTGAGTTGCCCAGACTCAGTACTGGCAGCCAGTAGCTGAGCCTGAGTCAGTGAGTAGGACTAACGTTAGGGCTAGGCCTAGGCAGCGCTGGCCGCTGCGCCTGCGGCTGTAACCTGTGCAACAGTCCTCTCATGGCTTTTCACTGACAGCCAGTGACCCTATACCAGGATTCACATTCACTGTGGTGGATGAATTTCGCCGATTTCTCCGTCAATTCTCAATCAATTTTCATGAAATTTTACACACACTATTTCCCATTTATGTCGTGACTACCCTGAAAGTTTCGCGGAGTTTTGAGAAGTATTTAAAAAGTTAGACCATTTGACATGTAGTAAATAAATTAAAATGTTGCCCTCTATAAAGCCATTAGCTTCGTCTCAGAATTTTATTACATGTCAAATGGTCTAACTTCTACAATACTTATCACAACTTCGCGAAATGTTCAGGGTAGTCACGACATGAATGGAAAATAGTGTGTGTAAAATTTCATGAAAATTGGTTGAGAATTGACTGAGAAATCTGCGAAATTCAATAATCCTGGTTGCTGAATTTATTGTGAATCTGACTATACTCGCCATCAAATTAAAAATGATCAACCAGGATCGCATGATTTTCGGCGATTTCCCCATCAATTTTACACTGATTTCCTTTAAATTTTGCAGAGGCCATTTTCTATTAAAATCCTAACAGAGGTGAAAAATTCGCAAAATTATATTCAATATTTCAAAAGTTAGACCATTTGCCATGTAAAAAAATTCTAGAATTAGTTCAATGGGGTTATAGAGGAACGTCGTAATTTCAATTCACTACATGTCAAATGGTCTAACTTTTGAAATACGCTAGTATATAATTTTACAAAATTTTCAGGGCTGTTAGGATTTGAATAGAAAATGACCTTTGCAAAATTTAAAGGAAATCGGTTTAGAATTGACGGAGAAATCGCCGAAAATCATGCGATCCTGGTTAATTTGACGGCGAGTAGACAGAGACGGAATTTCTGTCTACTGCGGCTGCGGTGCGAGTATCAAGTTAACAATTATAAATTTTTCATGAGTCTGCCTAGCCTTGGCCTGGGACTCTACATCGATTCTAATTTGAATAACACATAATTATAATATATTGATATTTGACAGTATTGTAGATTGTGGTGTTGAATTTGTTAAAATATGTCATTTTTAACCTGTCAAAAATCAAAAAGTCCTCAAAATTATAAACACAATTTCGGAGCCGGAAATCGTATCGATAAAACCGTGCAGGCAGACAATGTTTGAATCATGATGTTTAGTGTTACCGGTACTTCATTCAGAACTATGTTAATAATTATAACAAGCAGAGTCTGGAAATTTCTCCACAAACCCTTGTAAATAATAAGGGTTCTATACTCGCCGTCAAATTAAAAATGATCAACCAGGATCGCATGATTTTTGGCGATTTCTCCGTCAATTTCGAACCGATTTCCTTGAAAATTTTCAGAGGCCATTTTCTATTAAAATCCTAACATGGGTAAAAATTTCGCCAAAAAATATTTAATATTTCAAAAGTTAGACCATTTGACATGTAATAAAATTCCAAAATTAGTTTAATGGGTTTAAAGAGGAACGTCGTAATTTCAATTCATTACATGTCAAATGGTCTAACTTTTGAACTACGCTATATAATTTTACGAAATTTTCAGGGCTGTTAGGATTTGAATAGAAAATGACCTTTGCAAAATTTTAGGAAAATCGATTTAGAATTGACGGAAAAATCGCCGAAAATCATGCGATCCTGGTTAATTTGACGGCGAGTTTAGAGTGTATATCATCATAAATAAAATATATCTCATAATATGCACTATTCTAAGTATTTATAAACTTTCATAATCATTTCATATTTCATCAAGTCGAGGCAGTTTCTGCCTGTAGGCCTACTGTAGGCCTCCTATTTTGTGAAAATGCTATGACTTTCCTAGTCAACAGTTTATCTGTGATATAACTAATGTAGGCTATTTATTGAAAGTATAAAAATAACTTGTTCTTGTCGCCGCCACTCTGGAACAGCATATAGGGACCACTGTGGAAATAAGTGACCTGCACCAGGATACTTTCAGTGTTTTTATCCCTGGTGTCCCAGAATGGTGGTCACATTGTATTTTGAATGCATAATGTATTTATCATAGCCTACTGATGTTTAACCATATTTTATGTGAATGCTGAATAAATCTATCTATATATCTATCTATCTACTGTAAACATAACATTAGGTGTGCAATTAAATATTAAAACACTAAAATGCTGTGCATAATAATATGCATGACCCATTCACACAATTCACTGAGCATAGGCTGATTTGTACATGAGCCACAGGAGTCGTAAAAATGTGTAATAACGTGAGATAAGTTTGGATACTTATGTTGTTAATGTGACAACATACTTGACACAACGTGATACTTTGTGTGACACTGGAACTGTCAACGTGACAGTGTCATTTATAGGGACGGTTCAGCATGTGTGATAAACCTGATAAAATCTCGTGTATCCCAGCGCGGTACACAGCAAAAACGAGACGTTCAGCCAATGATTGGCCAGTGTCGTAGACTTTGAACAAACATTGAATCGATGTTGAGTCAACGTCTCGTGCTTGTTGGGTAAAGCAGATCAACGCCATGACTTGTGAACTTTTATTTTAAAGTGGTTTAATTGTTTAAGCTGTTTTAAAATTTTAGCATTTTGGAGGTGATGGGGTAACTTTCATATTAAATTTGGGATGGAAGATGTTTTGGTGTCGGGTCTATCCGAATGTTCGGGCTAAATAATAAAAAAAAACATTTAGGCCCATACAAGGCCCTATTTTCAAATTATTGCAATAACTTTCTCCAGATTTTTTTTAAATATTAGCCTAGAGGATCTTGGGCTAAACTAGTTTATTAGCAGTCAGACAATTCTCTGGAATTGAAAAAAATAACAATGAAAAATGGAGCTATTAAAACATGATAAGTGCGGCGTTAATGGGAATACCCCCTAGAAAACGTATAGTAAGTCATAATGGGTGGGGGTACGGTCAAATAAAGCAGCTGGGGGGGGGGGTGTTTTCCTCAATCCAAAGTATAATAAGAATATAATGCCTTAGTTACAGAAACATACTTAAAGTCATTTAGAACATATCGTCACATATAGCATCAAAATGTCCATCATCCCTCATGGTCTCGCATTCTAATGAGTGCGCAGGGAATTCCCCGTGATGACGACATCGTGACGTTTTCGCAAATTTGGCCGGATTCCCCTTTTTTATAGGGTCTCCCCGTTGTCTTTAATGCCTCCCCATTGCTGCTAAAGCATCTCCGATGCCCTTTATTGCATAACTGTCACCTTTCAATGCAATCAGTAGCACTCCAACGACTTGTGTTTGCCCTTTATGTATCTGCTTCACCCTTTACTGTTTCTCTGCAACCCTTTAAAGCCTCTTTATCACCCTTTAACACCTCGTCATTGTCATCTAACGCCTCTCCGTCGCCTTCTAAAGGGTAAAACACACCAATGCGATTGCGTCGTGTCGGTTTTTCAACCACACTATTTTATCATTGCCAAAACATACCAGCCCTACGACATACGCGAGCACGATAGCAACGTGATCATTTTCAAAACTGTTACAATTTATGAGCGTCGCGCCAGTTGTCGCGCATCACATGGACGTCTAGCACTGCACTGCGCCTCGCACTGGACGTCGCATTGGTAGTGGCATTGGTGTGTTTTGCGCTTAACGCCTCTCCATCGACCTTTAATGCTTTCCGATGCCTTTTAATGCATCTATGCTGCCCTATAACGCCCTGTCGTCGCCCTTTACCGCATATCAATTACTTTCAATGCATATTTGTCACCTTTTAACACCTTTTCGTCTCCCTTAAGCGCCTCTGCGTCGCTTTTTAACTCATTCATATCGCTCTTTAACGCATTCCCATCGCTATATAACCCCTCTTTGTCGCCCTTTATTGCCTTACCATCATCCTTTAACCCTTTCCATGCCAAATAATTTAGCCCCTGCCAATTTATACAATGCCTAATTACTCTAGCATAATGGTAATTTTGGCTAAAAAACCCCATTAAGGTTCATCAGTAGGTCTACTGGACATCATTCAAAGTGAACTCTCATATTTGTAACTGTAATGTATGGTGGGACGGGTTGGTGTTGCACTTTACTGGGGTTGAAGGCAAAGGTCATGCCGAGGTCATGTCAAGGTCATATGAAGGTCAATCTCGATAAAAAATACAAAAAATACCATTTTATGTCTTCCAACTTGATTTATGCGTGAGCGAAGTGTTATATATGACTGTAGTTGAATCATTCAGGGTTAAGCACTATTTCAGCAGGTGTCTTAAGTGGTATTAGAGTAATAACAGTACCCGAGCAGTGATAGGCTCCTAGCCCCTTCGGATTTCCCTAATTTTCACCTTCGGATAAATTCCCCTTCTCAAGGACTAAGTTTGAATGCCAAAAGTGACCAAATATAGTAGTGTGGAACTTCAGCTATGCCATGAATTGCAACAAATTTACATATGACTGTATGTAAAGGGTAGCATGGGTTGGAGTTCCACTATACTGAGGTAGCGTGTAAAGGTCATATCAAGGTCATATGAAGGTCAAACTCGATAAAAAAAATAATAAAAATATCAATTTTGTGCCTTCCAACGTGCTTTATGTGTGAGCTAGGTGTAATAATGACTGTATTTGAATCATTCAGGGTCAATGACCATTTCAGCAGGTGTCTCAAGTGGTTTTGGGGCAGTTAGGAGTGATATCCCCTTCGGGTTTCCTTCTCCAGTTCTGCTGTGCGATACAAAAGCACGAAATCACCATCAAAATTTTCTAAGGGCAATTAATAAAAGATAGTTGTATTTACTCCACATGTCCGTATACTGCCGTGCTAAGCCAAAAGGCAGTATCCGATCACTTTACAAGTAAGCATATAGGGGAGGGACGGGCAAAGCGAGACATTGGGCAAAGTGGGACACTGAAGTTATAATGACGTCACAATTAAAATTAGCGCGTTTAGACAAAGAAAATAGTCCCACTTGATGACGACATCTGTAATACATTCAAAGAACAACATTAGTATGGTCTATCTACGAGCAAGGTATGTTGCATATGAAATGTATATTTTGATCATTTCAGTTATCAAAAAACACTTTTAGTAATGGCTAAAGGCGTCAACTATATACTATACTAATTCCGACGCAGGCAAAGTGGGCCCAGGCCGACTTCGCCCTATCTACTGTCTCACTTTGCCTAAGCCTTGGGCAAAGTGGGCCATTCTGTTCATTCCTATTTATTTAACCTGCTTAATTTATATTATCCGTTACCGATTAAAAAAGCTAGCATTGCATACCACATGCATATTTCACGTCATGGGTGCCCATATTTATTCTATGGACGTCAATTTATATATCCTATGTGCCGAAACAGTTGCACGGCCCGCTTTGCCCGTTCCTCCCCTAATGCAGTGGCGGATCCAGAATGTGCAAGAGGAGGCGGCGTAAGCCACATTTTGGCTGAAAAAAGGGGTGTTAGCTTCACTTTATTCAAAAACATGCATGAAAATTCAATATTTTTACCAATAATGGGGGGGGGGCGTACGCCGGGTACGCCCTATGCTGGATCCGCCACTGTACTGCCTTTTAGTTTGTAGGACAGTATAGGCCTACTACTCATACATGTCTAGATTGATATAGGCTAGGGGGGGGGGGGGGCAGGGGGGAGCTACATTTATGCAGATCTTTTGAAATAAAACTATTGTCTACCGCATACCGCATGCATCTCAACAGTTTGCAGCAGTAGTAATAATGAATCTTCTTTATAATTGATACATATATTAAATGGAATTCTTCATACTACCACTCATTCGTGCATTTCCACAATCTCTCATTATTCGTGCGGGACGAGATTCCGAAAGGCATAGTCGTTGCGCTACTCGGAAGCTCTCATAACACATATTCAGAACAAGAGGGCATGCCAGTGATATGAGTCAGAAGCTGAATAATGCTGAATAGTGAGCCTGCAAACTGATAAAATTTACACGGCAACCAGAAATAGTGCAACGTGACCAGATATAGCCTATCAGACAAAAATGTGTTAAATATAACGAAGAGACGTGCAACAGACACAGCCGTCGGGATAATTTGCACCAATGTTTGATTAATGTTGGTCCAACGTCGCAAAGGTTGGGCCAACATTAACCCAGCATCTGGTGACCGTCAGGGGCGTATCCAGGGGGGTGCTCAGGGTGCTCGAGCACCCCCCCTTAATTTCCATAGTGGTAATTTTCCAACCATTAATTTTTATATACAATTAATCCACCAGTGTCCGACATGTTGGTTCCAGCCCCCTCCACACCTAAATATATACCCCTTCCGATTTAAAGGGCTGGTGTCTGGGATGCATCATTGGCGCCATTAACAGATTAAAGACTCAGATTAGACAATGAACTGGGAAAAACAGGGTGTTCTATTCAAATTACTTCTGTGCAAGACTGTTCAGTTCCAATGTACTTATTTTTATCGCACTTCTCGCTTATGGAACACTTTACCTTTTGTTATCCGAGGTGCTAGTAGCTTGCAGATTTTTAAAAAGAACCTGAATGAATTATATCTCACCATGGTAAACTTATTTGATGTGAATAATCGATGTACCTGGAGCCTGGCTTGTGCTTGTGTAAATTGTTGAATATAGCGGAATATTTTGTGTCTCAAACTACCTGTGCAATTTGAATCGGCTGTGAGACGGCTATTTGAGCTGTCACCAGCCACGCATGACTAGGGACGGAGGGCTCCGTTGTCGATACTCATGTGTTGGCAGCTGACAAACCGCCCTGCCTAACTTATACTAGTGTATTGAATATATATCTATACATCTAGCACAAATGGAACCTTAAGTGATCGACCTATGAACGATAATCTGCGAATGTTGCATTGTGTTGTCTGCCTGGCTTGAATTCAGGCCGGAGACAGTCACTCTACGAGATCACGCTTGTCATGATCTGACTTAGAGTATTACCACATGGCATGGATGGCTGTTCCCCTCAAAATTATTATTTGTTTTTTCTGTTTTTTTTTTTAGGTTTAGTGATTTTTCAGTCGCCTTTGTTTCCAGACGAGGTGGGTCATCACGCTGAATTTCAAAGATCTCTAATCAACTGATTTACTCCTTGAGTTTGGGATTGTTTTCCTCCAGTCTAATATTGCATATGTGGTACTACTCAGCATATTTCGGCTGCGCGACGGTTATATGAGCTGACGTCAGTAGATGCATTCTAGGTTTATATTTCTAGGTTTAAATTAGGAGTGTCATTAGTTTTTACTATTTTTCCTTTACACATACCCTAGTTGTCTGTCCTTTTATATAATAAACAACTAAAGGATTTAGAGGTTTTAATTAGGTTTCTACGCTTTCCAGAGTGTCCTTTTTTGCTACACTGTGTAGAGCACAGTGTAGCTATTTTATCTCTGGTTTCGGTGCGGGAAACAGATGACAGACCATTGTCGGTTATTTTTTTTTATGTGTACATATCGCAAAATTTATAATCTATACTATGTATGTACATTTTTAAATAGCATGTACACAAAAGCATTGCTATTTTAAACACTGGATATAATTATGATGCTGCCTCACATGATAAGTATGGCAACACCTATAGCCAGTAAACAGTTGGTTTTATATTATACTGTCATATTATTTTATTATATAATTTTAATTCACTAATATGATTGACAGGCATTGTAGAGGTCGTATTGACCTGTTCCCGTCAACCAAAGGTGATAACATGTTCAAAAAAATACCCAATTAATAATAATGATAATGTACCATTTTTGCATGTTTTTAAATAGAAGTCAAATAAATGATAGCCACATAGCCCCTATGTGGCGACAGAAGCAAATCTTCACAATGCAAATCTTTTAAATTTGACCATTCAGATCACCTAAAAGTAGGAATTTGTTGCGAATGGTTTTCTTTCTCCTGTCCACCCTCAATTAGTGTGAGATAGACATATTTTTCAAACATTCATTTTTTTTTTTAAAGAAACGGAGTAAAATATATCAACTTTGTGTTAGTCTTGGCCAATAATTGAAACGTTGAGCGAAACTTGAAACAACGTTATGGAGAATAAATATGCTAAGATTCATGATAATAATCATCATAGAATACCTTGAAACAACGTTGTTCCAAAGTAGATATGCTAAGATTGATAGTAATTATCATAGACTATCCTACCCTATGATAATTATAACACACCACAAGCACAATCCACAGTAGGCTATGGGGATCGCTTGAAACGGACAACGGCCTAGATTAGAGTTGGACGTGCTGCCCTCTCATTCAAGCACTTGGCGTTGCATAAAATAAAATAATAAGGACCACGTGATAAAGATTATTCCTCAATACCATGATTCTTTCACCTGGGTGATGGCGAATTTATTTCTCAAGATATATCATCTCTGAGACTCAGTCTTGAGAACAAATGGATAAAAAACAGGGTCGCTTTTTCAATTTCCAAAATTTAATTGTTTTAGGGCCTATTTGAATTTTTCGTATTTTCTCAGTGCAATATATAGACCTCCAGTATAGCCACTGACACGAAATAATTCAGACACAGCTGGGACTCAATAGTTTTTTTTACCAGAGACGAAATCAAGAATACGAATTGAAAATTGGCAGTAAAGTTGTTTTAAAAATGTGGAACTACAACCAATACTAACACAGATATCTGATATAGGCCTAACTGATGATGAACTGGAATATAACATTTGCATTAAAAAATATTCTACCATAGGGGAGGGTGGCAAATTAATAAGGGTTAAATGAAAATAAATATCTCAGGAATTTTAAGAGATCATTAGTGAACGTTGTAAGCATTTTAATGGTCCACAACTTTTTTCAATGACATGTTATCACTTTTAATAGATGATTCTTGAATAATTTGGCCCTACATAATTGCATACTCGGCATTCCACAAACAAGGTTGCATAATTATTATCACAATGAGGGTGACCCAACGTTTGATATATATTATTGTTGCTCCACCGTCTGCTACGCTGGCCAAACATTAAAGCAACATTGGATCGACAGTTGTTTATTTTTATCTAGCTCATTTAATATGCCTAGTAGTTCGCACTCGCTATTAAATGAGCTAATGATCATGTTTACGTGTTTTTTTTCCATTGTGTGGTTGTGTTAGCTTAAATAGTTGGACTAGAGTAGGCTAGGTTAATCTGTCATTAAGTTAAAACAGACATTTCAGCCAGTATCTCATATCTTCGTTTTACAGCAAAAATACCACGAAATCGCACTATTTCATGTTTATTTTTTTCAAAATTTTGCGGAGGCATGCCCCCTATAGGTCCCTGCTGTTGAATGGTTTCTTTGAAAATCTGCGCACCCCCTTTAATTTATTCCTGGATACGCTACTGAACGTCTTGTGTTTGCTGCAGAGTGTGGATGAATCGACATAGATATCAATAAGAGTGTATTATACACTGTTGAACTGTTGAACATACAGATACAGGCCAACTGTTTTAAATCACGCCAATACATCAACACCGCCACTTTTTTGTGAATCACACCACCGAAATACCCATACACGGCATAACCAAAGGGTACTTAGCGGTTGGTACCCGCCAAACAGTCACCAGATGGCACTGTAGTATACGCCCATACTGTTTTGATGCACGCTGGATGCCTCGGACCTCACTTGGCGACTGTTCAGCATGCAAGGGTACCTAACCAATTAACTGTAGACTAGCCCGGACACGGTCCGGGATTGGCATTGTAGTCAGTATTAATATTCCCGGACCCGGTCCGGGAAAGGCATGTAAAGGGTTAATGCCTCCCCATCACCCTTTAAAGTTTCCCCATCGTCATTTGACATGTTTTCGTCGCCCTTTTATGCTTCAGCACCATATTTCACTGCATCCTGTCGCTCTTTATTGATTCATCGTCAACCTTTAACGCTTTCTGTTGCTATTTAACTTTTTATCGCTGGCCTCTAGTGCTTTTCTGTCACATCTATATGCCTCCCCATTGTTATCCATCGCCATTTGACGCATCGATCTGACCCTGACTCACCAACATATTACCAGAAATATATTGTACAGTCAAAACCACTCGAAAAAGAGGCATTGCACTTGTTCTTAGCTTTATTCAATGTTAGAACAAAAACACAAACACAAAGTGGCTCACAAGGGAGTTTAATCTACTCTAACTAAAACTCTGACTACATGATAAGATAAAGCACGCATGTGCTTCAAGTGTAGTAAAATCACAATAGCAGTCATAAGAAAGTAGCACGTAAAAATGGCTGTAAAATTCCAAACCCAAAGTAGTAATAGTAATGAGTAGGTAGGAAGTAAAAATAAAAACCCCAGGACGAAAAAACTAACTTTTTTAATCTCATTTGCCCAACTGAGCATGGCAAAACGAAGCGAGTTTTCGTCTTCTACGATATATTTGGTATAAGAATTACGGGCACCTGGATACATAAAAATTGGGCCATCCGAGGGAACTTGAGGGCATATACTGAAATAGTGAAAAAAAGCTTGCACGGGGCATGGGGGATGATTATGAATCCTCATGATAGGAATTCGCAACACTCTCTGCTGATACTGAATGGTTTTTGTCCATCTAATTGTAATCATAGCACCCCAATGGAAAAAAAGATATATCACAACGGCGCAAACATGGCAAATTTTTGGCTACATTAAAACATCTAAGAGAAGAAACCAAAACATTGGCTCTGCGTAGCATGCAAAAAAACATAAGTAAAGCTGCGGCCCACACGGCACTATGCAGAACATTATCAAGATTTTAGCTAGACAGTATGTTTAATAAGAGAGATGGAGAAATAGGTAACTTTCTAATCACTCTGTCGCCGAGCTGTCTACGCAAATCTTTTAACATACTCTGCACTAAATAAAAGTCTAAAGGGTTAATTTCTCCCGCTTCCAAATGCAAGAGACGAATTATGTTAAGGTATTGTCTAACAGAAGAAAATTTTAAAGAACGTGCTAGTAAGGCAGCATATCGGCAGACTGTTTCAACAGAAGCAGGAACTGGGCAGCTCCCAGTGATATTGCAAAAGGCCAAATAAGAGTCTTTCTGTGTGCGGTAAGTCCTTTTTGTTGACTCTGCAAAAGTGAGGCCACGCAATAGGTATACCTCAACATCAAGGCTTGCATTTAGTTGGAAAGCCCAATCATCTGATGTTTTCAAATTAGCTGCCTGCTGCCTGACAGCTTGGATGTCAACGTGTTAGCTGTGTACACCACCTCCGGGTTCATCACCTCCTCTCGTGGCTAGAGGTGCTGTGTGTACCATGTGTACGTCCGCGACTGTGTGTACAACCTGTACATCCTCCGGTGATACCGATGTCAATGGCGGCTGTACAACTTCTTTCCTGTCGGACTTAAAGCTAGTATCAATGGCTTCCTGCATAAGCTTCCTCTGCCCCAGGGGCAATCCAAGTGACACAATGTCCTCACCCGTCAGTAGTGACAAAACATGCACAGTCGAGACACACCCCTTTTTTAGAAGTGTGACAGATTTCTTGTTTAGTCTCACCTCTGCACAACCATTTCGGCTGGAATGGTCTATGATTTTAATCGCAAATTTCTTGGTGTCATATTAAAGCTATCCAATGGTACCATTAACTCCATATTTTGTTTTTGCGACATGAGACTCGTTATGTACAGATGGGTCGCATATTTGACAGGAAAGGGAAATGAGACACTTATTTTATTATTTCCTTCTGAAAATATTTTTTTTATCATTTACTAGCCGTAACCTATGACAAATAGTTTTTTTTAACTCATATTAGGTGATGTGTGTAAAGTCTCAGAAGTATCACATCGTCAAAGACGTTTCGATATTTGTGCCTGGTGTGGTGACAACTGTTGTGACAAAGGGATTCTTCTTAGTGTTGACCTCTTCGAAGAAAAAAAATAACATCAGACTTTTCATCTAGACCCTCAGCTGTGAAAGGTCAATTCAAATGGAATTTTTGTCATGGTTGTCTGAAATTGTATGCACATTCCAAAATACACAATTATCGGGTACATATCTCTTTCAAATGGAGATCGAGTGGAGAAAGATATATCGATTTACGATGAAATAAGCCGAAATAGTACGAATGTAAACTTTTTTTAAGTTTGAAACTGCACCTTCAACTGAACATGTGTGTAAGAAAATATTATACAAACGCGACTAATGAGTGATGTTTTGTGGCTGGAAAACAAATTACTGATATAACAATTTAATATTGATTAATTTGAAAGGACTATTTCTAATTAGTAAAAGGCTCATTTCAAAACTTAATTGCAAAGAATGGAATAATATAAGGTATGTATTTTTTGTAATAGAAAATATTTGCTAGGCACAAACTGATGTTTTAAACAATCGTTTCATATAATTTATTTTTGTCATATAATTACATTTTCGCGACTTTATGCTCTGGAACAAAAAAAAATGTTGTGCTAATATAATCCTCTATCTAACACTAGTCGTGCTGGACGGCCATATTAGTCTTGGGGCTGATTCCAAAAGATAACATTTTCGCCTTTTAAGGAAATTAATGATTTTTTGTCGAAAATCATGTGTGAATTTATATTACTACACTGCAACATTTTCCTATAAATAATTATAACATCACTGCTAAACACATAGGCCTACTAGTTAAAATTTGCAATATTTGTTATGATTTTTATTCTTCGTGCAGTGCGCGCCTCCAGAGTCGACAATAAAGCGTCTTAGACCGCTGTGGCAGTGTTTCGTCTAGGACATGTCGAAAGGACATGGTGCCACCGGTCAGCTACAAGTGTACAACCGGAGCACTAGACCGACGGGAAGAAATGTTTTTCAAAGGGTGTTTCGGACACTTTGAAAGGGGTAATTTAAAAAAATGAAAGCTGGTGAACTCAAGAAACATCTTCTTCTTCCAAATACTGGCCAAACTTTAAAAATGAAGACGGGGCCAGGCATGCGTGCGGATTAAAATTTTTTTAATTATTTTTTTAATAAAAGAGAAATACAGTTGAAGAAGAAATGTTATCAATATCATGGCCATTCTGTCTGACGAAAATGATGTAAATAAACAATGATTGGGTATGTTGACTGCAGCTGATAAGGTGCAGAAAAGTGCTTTCGTGCAGGGATAAAAAGTGGCATGGTATCTGCTATTTTACTAGAGAGGAGTAAGGCTATAGATGCTGGCTTTGATAACGTCAATTGTAGAGGCCTGTGGGCTTCCTCTTCTTCTTTATGTACCGAGTCAAACGTCCTACACTGGAAGGCTAACGGCTCAGGAAGATTGCGTGTGCGCTGATCTCGGTTCAGTACTCACATTGCAGATTGTAGTCTTTGACTTTGACTTAGTTACAGTGTTTCAAAACAAAAAAGGTGAGTGCAAGGGGTAGGAGATAAAATGTCTCTCCTTCCAACAAAATTGTGCAAAGATAAAAAAGATGATGGACTGCTAATTATTAAAAAGATGGTAGACCGCAGATCTCATGGAAGATTGCTGTCCTGAAGGTGAGGTCTTCAGCTCTTCAGAATCAGCCCGCTTGAAGTCCAGTGTGCTGTTTCAAGACTCCTACTTTTTAAACCTTTATTAATGACATCCTTTCCACGGTCTCCTCACAGGTTCCTATGGTCTGGCATTATAAAATTGTGTGTATACACTGTGTGGGACGTACTAAACATGATACAATATGAAATATTTAGTTCCTATAATGTCCATCCCTGCTTTTCGTGTCTTTTCGGTATAATGTCTGATCGACAGAGAGACCTCAGGGCCGTAGGCTGATCTCGTTGCGGAGGGGGGGGGGACTGCGTAATTTTCTGATGTGGACTACTGTAGATCTGGTAATATTCGCGAGGGTTTAATTTTCGCGAATTTCTGAAGAAAGGCACTATGCAGAACATTATCAAGATTTTAGCTAGACAGTATGTTTAATAAGAGAGATGGAGAAATAGGTAACTTTCTAATCACTTTGTCGCCGAGCTGTCTACGCAAATCTTTTAACATACTCTGCACTAAATAACAGTCTAAAGGGTTAATTTCTCCCGCTTCCAAATGCAAGAGACGAATTATGTTAAGGTATTGTTTAACAGAAGAAAATTTTAAAGAACGTGCTAGTAAGGCAGCATATCGGCAGACTGTTTCAACAGAAGCAGGAACTGGGCAGCTCCCAGTGATATTGCAAAAGGCCAAATAAGAGTCTTTCTGTGTGCGGTAAGTCCTTTTTGTTGACTCTGCAAAAGTGAGGCCACGCAATAGGTATACCTCAACATCAAGGCTTGCATTTAGTTGGAAAGCCCAATCATCTGATGTTTTCAAATTAGCTGCCTGCTGCCTGACAGCTTGGATGTCAACGTGTTAGCTGTGTACACCACCTCCGGGTTCATCACCTCCTCTCGTGGCTAGAGGTGCTGTGTGTACCATGTGTACGTCCGCGACTGTGTGTACAACCTGTACATCCTCCGGTGATACCGATGTCAATGGCGGCTGTACAACTTCTTTCCTGTCGGACTTAAAGCTAGTATCAATGGCTTCCTGCATAAGCTTCCTCTGCCCCAGGGGCAATCCAAGTGACACAATGTCCTCACCCGTCAGTAGTGACAAAACATGCACAGTTGAGACACACCCCTTTTTTAGAAGTGTGACAGATTTCTTGTTTAGTCTCACCTCTGCACAACCATTTCGGCTGGAATGGTCTATGATTTTAATCGCAAATTTCTTGGTGTCATATTAAAGCTATCCAATGGTACCATTAACTCCATATTTTGTTTTTGCGACATGAGACTCGTTATGTACAGATGGGTCGCATATTTGACAGGAAAAGGAAATGAGACACTTATTTTAATATTTCCTTCTGAAAATATTTTTTTTATCATTTACTAGCCGTAATCTATGACAAATAGTTTTTTTTAACTCATATTAGGTGATGTGTGTAAAGTCTCAGAAGTATCACATCGTCAAAGACGTTTCGATATTTGTGCCTGGTGTGGTGACAACTGTTGTGACAAAGGGATTCTTCTTAGTGTTGACCTCTTCGAAGAAAAAAAATAACATCAGACCCTTCATCTAGACCCTCAGCTGTGAAAGGTCAATTCAAATGGAATTTTTGTCATGGTTGTCTAAAATTGTATGCACATTCCAAAATACACAATTATCGGGTACATATCTCTTTCAAATGGAGATCGAGTGGAGAAAGATATATCGATTTACGATGAAATAAGCCGAAATAGTACGAATGTAAATTTTTTTTAAGTTTGAAACTGCACCTTCAACTGAACATGTGTGTGTAAGAAAATATTATACAAACGCGACTAATGAGTGATGTTTTGTGGCTGGAAAACAAATTACTGATATAACAATTTAATATTGATTAATTTGAAAGGACTATTTCTAATTAGTAAAAGGCTCATTTCAAAACTTAATTGCAAAGAATGGAATAATATAAGGTATGTATTTTTTGTAATAGAAAATATTTGCTAGGCACAAAAAAGATCTTTTAAACAATCGTTTCATATAATTTATTTTTGTCATATAATTACATTTTCGCGACTTTATGCTCTGGAACAAAAAAAAATGTTGTGCTAATATAATCCTCTATCTAACACTAGTCGTGCTGGACGGCCATATTAGTCTTGGGGCTGATTCCAAAAGATAACATTTTCGCCTTTTAAGAAAATTAATGATTTTTTGTCGAAAAACATGTGTGAATTTATATTACTACACTGCAACATTTTCCTATAAATAACTATAACATCACTGCTAAACACATAGGCCTACTAGTTAAAATTTGCAATATTTGTTATGATTTTTATTCCTCGTGCAGTGCGCGCCTCCAGAGTCGACAATAAAGTGTCTTAGACCGCTGTGGCAGTGTTTCGTCTAGGACATGTCAAAAGGACATGGTGCCACCGGTCAGCTACAAGTGTACAACCGGAGCACTAGACCGACGGGAAGAAATGGTTTTCAAAGGGTGTTTCGGACACTTTGAAAGGGGTAATTTAAAAAAATAAAAGCTGGTGAACTCAAGAAACATCTTCTTCTTCCAAATACTGGCCAAACTTTAAAAATGAAGACGGGGCCAGGCATGCGTGCGGATTAAAAACTTTTTTATTATTTTTTTAATAAAAGAGAAATACAGTTGAAGAAGAAATGTTATCAATATCATGGCCATTCTGTCTGACGAAAATAATGTAAATAAACAATGATCGGGTATGTTGACTGCAGCTGATAAGGTACAGAAAAGTGCTTTCGTGCAGGGATAAAAAGTGGCATGGTATCTGCTATTTTACTAGAGAGGAGTAAGGCTATAGATGCTGGCTTTGAAAACATCAATTGTAGAGGCCTGTGGGCTTCCTCTTCTTCTTTATGTACCGAGTCAAACGTACTACACTGGAAGGCTAACCGCTCAGGAAGATTGCGTGTGCGCTGATCTCGGCTCAGTACTCACATTGCAGATTGTAGTCTTTGGCTTTGACTTAGTAACAGTGTTTCAAAACAAAAAAGGTGAGTGCAAGGGGTAGGAGATAAAATGTCTCTCCTTCCAACAAAATTGTGCAAAGATAAAAAAGATGATGGACTGCTAATTATTAAAAAGATGGTAGACTGCAGATCTCATGAAAGATTGCTGTCCTGAAGGTGAGGTCTTCAGCTCTTCAGAATCAGCCCGCGTGAAGTCCAGCGTGCTGTTTCAAGACCCCTACTTTTTTAACCTTCATTAATGACCTCCCTTCCACGGTCTCCTCACAGGTTCCTATGGTCTGGCATTATAAAATTGTGTGTATACACTGTGTGGGACGTACTAAACATGATACAATATGAAATATTTAGTTCCTATAATGTCCACCCCGGCTTTTCGTGTTTTTTCGTGTCTTTTCGTATTTTTTCGGTATAATGTCTGAACGACAGAGAGACCTCAGGACCGTAGGCTGATCTCGTTGCGGGGGGGGGGGGGGGAGGGACTGCGTAATTTTCTGATGTGGACTACTGTAGATCTGGTAATATTCGCGAGGGTTTAATTTTTGCGAATTTCGCGAGGAGGACAAATTCGCAAATTCAAGAATTTCGCAAAAATAATTATTATAATAGCGCTACTAAAGAAAAATGGAGATTCGCGAATTCTAAGCTTCGTGAAAAGTCCCAAAATAAAAAATTCGCAAAAATTTAAACACGCGAAAATTACCAGATCTACAGTTTACAATTGGCGAGCGCAGCGAGCCATAAGAGCAGCTGGGGGTATGGGGGCGCTGTAATTTAAGCCCCCCCTAGAAAATTGTGCTTGTTTGTGACTTCTGAGAGCACCAGACATGAATTCTGGAGACACAATGGATTTGTTCATGCACATGATATTTTTGGCCTGACAAAAAATCTACTTTTGAAAATTAGTAGATCTATCCAGGTAAACCAAATATTAACCAAAGCCTTCGAGTCGACAAAGGGCTATTCAAACAAAATCATCAGGGGCCTATATCTATTTTTGAAATATAAATAGAAACATTGGAAGGGTATTTGATTATCATTTTCATTGAGGCAAGAACCAATAACATACAATTTGTACTGACAAGTAGGCTACATAATCAAGTACATCCATAATACACACATCAAACTTGATGAAAACATACCACCCATCAGGCCATCACTACATAATAAGGCATGCAGGATTATCGTATAATGCACATTTAATTCGGAGAAGTAATTTTAGTAATATACTCTCGTTTCAGTAGGCTAATTCAATATGTAAATATAATATGGCCAGAAGAAAAATAGAAACAATTATTTGCTGAAAAAACTACATAATTATATGCGTACGGTAAACTAACAGTATCAGCGTATTAATAAGACTCATCGTTATAATGTTTATTATAAAAGTGAATCTAGCTCAAGATGATGTGTATGGAGCTTCGGATACAGGTCAACACGTTCGTCGAAATCAAATTCTGTATCATAATTAAATCTACCCCTCCATCCTAGTGTCTACCCCCCCTTTCGTGATTATGTGAAGTATCTTCTGATCCCTGAATCTACTCTTCTGTTCCAGAATATACCCCCTTTTCAAACATCTATATGCGACCCTCCCAGAATGTAGCTTAGTATTTTTGTCTGTAAAATCAATGTGGTACCCCGGTAATCATGGGGGTAGCCTTGTTTTTGCTGATAAAAGTTTCTTTCCCTTTTGATTGTGCATGGATAGCACCCCATAATAATATCTGGACCGATGTAGAGCTGTCATTCTTAAAGGATTTTTTGGAACGAAAAATTCAAAATAGCCGCCATAAAATCAATAAAATTATCTTAACTTTCTCAATAATTGAGATACAGACTTGATTTTTACACCAAACCATATATTCGTGTTATCAAAGAATACAATAAAACAAACCATACCTTCCTTTGGCATCATCAGCCTAAAATGATATAATAGTACTTAGATGACAGATATCGCAGCAGTGCGGATTGCATGGTTGCACACCTAATCATAGTCCGAGTTTGACGTGAACTGCATGGTTCAACGTCAGAGATGGACAGCATAGTAAAAGCTGTGATTTTCTATGCTGGTGGTCAGTGTACGCTGAGACCAAAAATTTCATGAAAATGTGAGGGTAGCCCTATTTAGATGATAAATTCACCCATACAGACAGTGCCCATGTTAGGGCATTATTCTAATGGGATGTAAATCTGTCATTACAAAATGATATAAAAATAATTCATCAAACAATGACACAGTAATTCATTGCGCACTCGATCGTACGCGCACCGGATTTTTGGGGCACAACTTTACGAATGGCAATGATTACAGACTCTGTATCGCACACAGAGTCTGTCATTACGGTCTAACCTAATCATTACCCATGCGTAATGATTAGGTAGTGCACTACCTAATCATTACGCATCACCCAAAAACTGATAAACCTGACATTTTACATGACCTTGACATAACCTTCAAAATTGGCTAAATTTACATAATATTTCTTTCAAAACACATTTATGTTAGAATTTTTTGAGTTGTAATATTGCTATATTTTAAAATAAAGGTCATTCATTGCATCTATGTAATCAAATTAATCAAAATATTCAATAATAAATATTAAAAGGTGCGGACAGTGCTGGTGCGCAAAATTATAGAATCCCTCATGTTTTTCTGGGAGATTACAGCAACCGACAAAGTTGGAAGGGTCGGGCTGCCTGTTTCCAGAGCTAGCTTTTCCAAACGTGTAATCAAAAAACGCAAAAAACAGCCTCAATGACAAATTTGACAAAACCTACTCACATAGGCCCATATTTTGACTCATTACTTCAAATATCGACACTGACAACAGGAAATCGTTCACCCAGCTTTGACAGTCTATGTTTAGGCATAATTTAGTTAGGATTTAAGGTTATGTTTTATTTTGTTTCATGAATCATTCGTTGCATAATATTGTTCGTGGACTTTGTCACCGGCCGATGCCGTCCCGAGCGATAATGCATGTTTTTATCGGTCAGACATTATACCGAAAAGACACGAAAAGACGTGGTGGACGATATAGAAACTAAATATTTCATATTGTATCGTGTTTAGTACGCCCCACACAGTGTATATACCAAATTTTATAAAAAAAATATTAATTATATCTCGCCTAATTCGGCATTTTAAAGTCCGTCAATGAGCGCTATGCATTGCAATGTATTATCAATAAGCAGTCCCTCTTAACCGAAAAGACACCTAAACTTTAAAGACGGCAGGATTATACAAGATCGCATTATTTCTTATTATAGCATGTTTAATACGTGATCATCGGACTATATACGAAATATAAAATTAAAATATTTAAGATAAGTAGCAGAATTCGGCAATTTTAAGTACGTCAATGAGCGCTATACATTGTAATGTATTACATGTATCAATAGGCCTACAAGTTCAGCCTCACCGAAAAGACACCTAAAGACGGCAGGATTATACGAGATCGCATTATTTCTTATTATAGCATGTTTAATACGTGATCATCGGACTATATACGGAATATAAAATTAAAATATTAAAGATAAGTAGCCGAATTCGGCAATTTAAAGTACTTTAATGAGCGCTATACATTGTAATGTATTATCAATACAAGTTCAGCCTCACCGAAAAGACACCTAAATTAAGATGGCAGGATTATACGAGATCGCATTATTTCTTACTATAGCATGTTTAATACGTGATCATCGGACTATAAACGAAATATAAAATTAAAATATTAAAGATAAGTAGCAGAATTAGGCAATTTAAAGTGCGTCAATGAGCTCTATGCATTGTAATGTATCATGTGTATTATCAATGCAAGTTCAGCCTCACTGAAAAGACACCTAAAGACGGCGGGATTCTACGGGATCGCATTATTTCTTATTATGTCTTATTTAACACATGATCATAAGACTGTATAAGAAATCAGAAATTAAAATATTAAGGACAAGTATGCGAATTCGGCAACTAAGAGTCCGTCAATGAGCGCTATACATTGCAATGTATTATTAATGGGCAGTCCCGCGTCACCGAAAAGACACCTAAAGACGGCAGGATTATACGAGATCGCATTATTTTTTATCATAGCATGTTTAATACATGATCATTGGACTATATATACGAAATATAAAATTAAAATATTAAAGATAAGTAGCCGTATTTGGCAATTTAGAGTGCGTCAATGAACGCTATACATTGCAATGCATTATCAACACAAGTTAAGCTTCACCGAAAAGACACGAAAAGACGTCAGGATTTTACGGAAACTAGTTATTTACTATTGTTACAAGTTTATTTGATACACCACAAAGAGAATAAATGTGAAATTTAAAAAATATTTAACTTATTGCAAGTAAGTAGCGTCAAGGAGCGCTCTACATTTCAATGTATTACCAGTAGGCCCGAAAAGACGGGAGGAATATGCTTGAATATATAGGCCCTATATGGATAAATGTATGGAAACAATTTATTTAATACATGTATTGTTACTTGTTTAATGCACCGTAACCTTGCTATCAACTTGTTATATGTTATTTTATGTAGGCCCTATGTAATTTTAGATCTGTTAATGTGAATTATATTACCACCCACATTAACGTTACATGTATATGCTTTAGCTGTTAGTCAACACAAACGCCTCACGCGCGGAGAAAATTACGCCAAGCGTTACACCTTCTGATCTCCAGGCTGGAGGCTCACTAGAAATGATTTATATTTTACTGGTAATTATTCAATACATAGACAACAAACTGCTATTAGATAAAAGTTAGTAAAGATACGAGGTGTGCTTATGTAATAATGTAATATGGATTTACCAATGGTCATTGCCGCTGGATTGAAGGGCAGATTGTGCAAGAAAAATAATCAATTGTCATTGTTACTAAGGAATCAGATAGAGTGTATTTTTTTTTCTCAGTAATGTCGATGCTCCAACCACATGACGATTTATTTACGCTAGAAAAAGCGTCACATCTTCTGGTTTCCCGGATATAGGTCAATAAGTAACCTGTTTCAATGATGGATGGATATTTATAGATATTTACTGACGTTTCACTGAAATGAATAATCCAATAATTAATGATTTCAAATATATAGATGTACTTCATTATGCTTGCAGCTTTTATTACTGACTGTGATATTGATCTTGAAATAAATATACGAGTACGACTTGAATAATATAATTGTTTGTGTTAAGTTTTACATACATCTTAATTAGACTTAATGTTTCCAGCATGAATAAAAAAATCACATGTGATAACATGGGAATGACAACCTCTCACCTAGTTTGTTCAAGCTGTTGGTCACCACACACACCTCACATGTGGAGCAGTTTAAGCTGAGCACAACTTCACACCTTCGGCTCTCCAGGCTGGTGTTGACAAGAATGTTTTGAGCAAATAACAAATGTTCAGAAATGATTGTACCCGGTGATAATTACTTATGCCTATGCCCGCTAATGAGGTTACACATAGTCAAAAACTACGTTCTGGTTGGTGACTTCTATGACATCAGGAATGCATTTCTTACATTATATAATGCTCGGCGTGATCATTTTGCCTCCCCAGCACACAGGAGACGTTCACCCAGCGTCGGTTGAAAGTTGGCCCACGGTCTGTGACGCTGGCCCAGCATTCACACAACCTTGGTCGAACGTCTCGTGTTTGCAGGGTCATCCCCTGCTATATCAAATAGGAAGAGACAGTGAACAGACTGGTGAATATGTTAACGACTATGGCACCCTTTCCGTCCACAAACCTGAGATATGATGTATGTACACCAAAATTGATTTCATTATATATTATCGAAGTAAGTACAGGACAGGTACTGTGTAAAGGCATGGAAACCTAAATCTATATTAATGAACAATACTATGAATTGATACACATTCATCAGATATCTAAGCGTGTAGTGTCAGAGACATCTTACAACTTACGCAGTGCCATTCTCCCTCTTTTTCACTCTGGAGGTCTTGACAAGATTAGAGCAATCTGCCTAAGAGTAGCTGCCATCACTTAGGGCGTAGTTCAGCGTTGATCGTGTTGTGACAACATTTTAGGGAGAGGAGCATCCCTTTGATTAAGTAACACTAAGTAACTTATTGAAGCTGTTATCTCAAAAAAGAAATACTCGCTAAAATATTTATATATAGTATACAGAACCGCTTTGCATATTAAGTTTCAATCAGTATGAACTTAACGCGATAAATTGATAAGTAATTGCAAAGTGTACATAAACAATGTCATAACAATTAGAAAGTTATCATGAGTATGAGGCTAGTTATAAGTTAGTAACATTATTATATATTACTACAGCATGTATCAGAAATAGTTTTATAAAACCTTTCCGACGCTTGGAGTAGGTGATGTTTAGACTTAGTAATTTTAGGTGCAGTTTTTTGTATATTTGAACCACCCATAGTAAATTATAACTTTGTCAGTTTTTAAGATATTTTATAATGTAATACATCATTGAAATCGCTCAGGCACCTAGTATTAGCTCATCTTTGTTATATTGCGATATCTTAAAAGGAACCTATATAAAAAGCGATCTTGATAAATTGCCAAAATTTATCAATCTTTGTACAATTATGGCTTTGCCAATTTGCAAGATATTGTCAAGCCAAAATTTCCATTGGAATCGCTTACTTATCTAGTATTTGCTATTATTCTCTGGAAGTGATAGTTGAAAAAGAACTTGTATAAAAACGATTTTAAATGAATAAAAACTTCAATATCTTAGGCACATTGTCGAGACGCATATCAGATTATAGTGGCTAAAAAATGCTTTCCAGTGAAATAACTATTTTCACTGTAACTTCTGTTATTAATCAAAAATCATATTTCGATGGGGTTTTCAATGCAAATAATTATTTGGATGTGATGCAGTTAATACCTAGTGGACTCTTGACATTACAACGTGCCTTACAACACTAATTAGCAGCTGATGCCAGCGTTGGCAGGGGGTCAGCTAGGTGTGATAACGATCCCAGTACAATTATTAATCTTGTCAATTTCAGTGATACAGACATGACATAAAGATTTCCAAAAAGCTTATTCTATTCTGCAAACAATGATATAAATTGTATTATGATAACACGGAAACTCGCAAAGTTATTAATTTAGAAAGGTAGGAATATTTGGCCTCCCATAGTAATAATGTAGTGTCCCTAGCAGATTCTTTTGGCCGGCCAGCCTGGAATATTTGGCCTCCTATAGCCATATTGTATTGTTCCTAGCAGATTCTTTTGGCCGGCCAGTAACATACACGCTGTTTTCTTACCATAAAATCTCCATACTTGTCTTCAATATTTTAATTCCATATTTTGTATACAGTCTGATGACCATGTATTAAATACCCCATATCAAGAAATCATGTGATTCCGTATAATCCTGCCGTCTTTAGGTGTCTTTTCGTTGAGGCTGAACTTGTATTGATAATACATTACAATATATAGCACTCATTGACGTACTTTAAATTGCCGAATTCGGCTACTTATCTTTAATATTTTAATTTTATATTTTGTTTATAGTCCGATGATCACGTCTCAAACATGCTATAGTAAGAAATAATGCGATATCGTATAATCCTGCCGTCTTAATTTAGGTGTCTTTTTCGGTGAGGCTGAACTTGTATTGATAATACATTACAATGTATAGCGCTTTTTGACATACTTTAAATTGCCGAATTCGGCTACTTATCTTTAATATTTTAATTTTATATTTCGTATATAGTCAGATGTTCACGTATGAAACATGCTATAATAAGAAATAATGCGATATCGTATAATCCTGACGTCTTTAGGTGTCTTTTCGGTGAGGCTGAACTTGTAGGCCTATTGATAATACATTACAATGTATAGCGCTCATTGACATACTTTAAATTGCAGAACTCGGCTAGTTATCTTCAATATTTTAATTTTATATTTCGTTTATAGTCTGATGATCACGTATTAAACATGCTATAGTAAGAAATAATGCGATCTCGTATAATCCTACCGTCTTAATTCAGGTGTCTTTTCGGTGAGGCTGAACTTGTATTGATAATACATTACAATGTACATGTATAGCGCTCATTACCGTACTTTTAAATTGCCGAATTCGGCTACTTATCTTCAATATTTTAATTTTATATTTCGTATAAAGTCTGATGATCACGTATTAAACATGCTATAATAAGAAATAATGCAATCTCGTATAATCCTGCCGTCTTTAGGTGTATTTTCGGTTACGCGGGACTGCTCATTGATAATACATTGCAAAGTATAGCGCTCATTGACGGACTTTAAATGCCGAATTAGGCAAGATATAATTAATATTTTTTAATAAAATTTGGTATGTACACTGTGTTGGATGTACTAAACACGATACAATGTGAAATATTTAGTTCGTATATCATCTATCCCGTCTTTTCGTGTCTTTTCGGTATAATGCCAGACCCTGTTTTTATCAATTGTTCAAGTTTTAACATATATTCAAGTGCTATTCAAGGTCTCATCACCCCAAATGCCAGTCCCATTGAAACACACTATTTTCTGCTCTAACAGTCTATGAACCATTTATCTGTAGGCTATCTGTAATCTGTATGCCATACACTTACAATTAATTATTGGGTGCCCATGGACCTAGCCTCCTACTCCTAGACCTAGGCTATGCCTATGAGGCTATGGTATGTGGCAGTACGCACTATACTCTATAGTATTGTGCTATCGCGACACGGGGGTGGGTTGGCAAGCGCAGCGCAGCTTATGAAGATTGCTGCAGTCTGGCTTTGAATGCTGCAGGTGAAGGTGCTAACTTCACTTCGACTTTCAAAATGTTCCAGTCCCTCACTGTTCTGTTGTAAAATGAGTTGGCGTGGGCTGATTTTTTAGCTGGCAAATGTTTATATTTGTGGGCAGAATCGCGAACTCTGTGGTCAGCCATCTGTGGATGTGAGTAGGCAGGGCCACCTCACCATCCACCGCCTTATACATATTATAGGCCTATAGCAGGCATAGTCTACTCATCTTGCGTCTGCTGGCAAGAGAGTCCCACTTCAGGATGTTGGTAAGATCTCTTGATGTTATGTTGTCGATATCTGCTCTTCTGTAGCGATAATAACCCTTTACGAAATGGGCAGTGCAACATTGGATCTTCTCCCACTTAGACCTAAATTAATTGTATGTTTCCGGTAACGGCCTTTTTAGAAATAGGGTAGGTGAGTCGGATTTTTTTTTTTTTGCTTTATTTTTTTTTTGCTACACCCTATTAGCATGATTAGGTGATGCACATATGTCGGTTATTTTTGTGCAACAAAGCAAAATATACATTTATTTATTGATAAAAATAATTAGGGTCGGCAGATCTTGAAAAAAAACTAGGGTCGACACCTAAAATTAGGGTCAGTCAGGTTACCGGAAACAAGCAATTTTTTTTTTTGTCGTTATTAATGTCTAGTCTGGTATGTGGGTCCTATAAGCTTGATGCTTACTCCAGGCTAGGTCTTAAGAGGGTTATATAGGCCAGCTCTTTAACCCATTCACCCCAGATGGTCAAAATTTGACCTAACTCCCATCGTATTTGCTAGGTGGCATTTCGTCGTGCAATTGTTGACCAGTTAAATCTTGGGTCCATCTGTACCCCCTCCCCCCCTGGGGATTTTTGTAGACCATATATTTTTTTGACCTTATCATGTACCAAGTTACTTTTAGGTGGTCTGCAGATTTTACATACCTGGACAAGGTCACCAGGGGTCACGTATGGTACTCTTGACCCTTAGGGTGGTATGAGAATGTGTCATATTTATACACACTGTCAGTGAAAAGGAGTTTTGTTCGAAAATATTTTTTAAAAAGAAGTATTTGGACAAGCATTTCAAATAAATCGGTCAGAACCTAACCCAAGTAGGTTACACATTGTGACATGGGTTGGTGTTGGGTTTCATGGGGGAGTTATCCAAAGGTCATGTTAAGGTCATCTCAAGGTCACAGCAAGGTCAAATCAACTTAAAACAGTTGAAAATAGCTCATTTTTGTTGTTTTTGCCAACATTATGTTCACTTGAAATGTATATGATGGTTTGAAAATACCTAGATCCCAACACGGACCTATACCAAAACACCCCGAGAGGTTGCAGGGATAAAATTTAGGGTTGGAGGGTTTTTAATCCCCCACCCCCCCACCCCAGTCTCATAATATAGAACGGACCAAATAACACACTGGTGTTATAATTTGACTGATGCCCAATATACATTATTCTGTTAATTACATCTGATAAGGTCCAACCCAAGTACACATGATGAAATGTGTTGGGGTTGGATAATCCAACATAATTTCACAGGGTTGCTACCCCAATGTCATGACAAGGTCATCTCAAGGTCACGACAAGGTCAAATTAACACAAAACAGGTGAAAATAGATTTTTTTGTTGTTGTTTTCCTACAATTTGGTTCACTTTAGATGTCCATGATGGCCTGAAACATACCTAGATCTCAACGCGGATCTATCTCAGTTCCCCCCCCCCCAAGGTTATCATAATATTTTGAGAGATCACAGGATAATAATAAAAGGGTATGAGGAGTTATACCCCATCAAATGACCCTTGTGTTGCCTTTTTCTGATATGGCAGAAATAGACCAAATATAACACACTGATATTATGTTTTGATCAATGATTAAAATCTGATGAAGCCCATCTCAAGTAAACATGGTGGCATGGGTTGAGCTCATGGGGGAGTTAGCCAAAGGTCATGACGAGTTCATCTGAAGGTCACAGCAAGGTCAAAATATCTGTAAAAACGGGTGAAAAGTGATTGTTTTTGCTGCTTTTGCTACAATTATGTTCACTTCAGATGTCTGTGATGGTTGAAACACGCCTAGACTTCGGGTCTATACCAAGACACCCCAAGTAGTCAGGGGACCAAGGAGGTGAACTATGGATAGTTAGACCATGTTTGCTGCACTCATGATACTTAATATTCTGATATAGCAAGAAGGCTATATATAGAGCTATCTAGCTCTTGGGTGTATAAAAAGCTTTGTCGTTATTGTCAACTCTTTTGCAGAAGTTATGTGAATGACAGTAGTGCCATGGCTACCAAATAGCTATTTTGACCCTTTTAGTGTGAATAAAAAGATCGATGGTGTGGTCAAACGTCCCATTTCTATTGAACCAGCCATCGACTACCATATGGCTATACACAACCTTTTGACCTTTCTCTGTACCCCGGTAGTCTCTGGGGTGCTTCATTATTAGTGTCACACTAATTCTACTGCATGTAGGATGAACATTGAACAGTTTGAAATTTCTTTTGTTAGATTGTGTGAGTTTTAATTTGAAATGTATACATGTGCTTAAGTGAATTGTCGGTATTTGGGGTGAAATTGGTTGCCATGGCAACCTTGAAGAAGCTTCCATCATGTTCATTGCCCATCTAGAATAATTCCCAGTGGTGTTCACCCCAACCTTATCTCTACTTATGGGACATTCGTTCATTTAATTTCAAGCGAATGAGGTCAATTTAAATGTTAGGTAAGTGCATTTTCGGCATCAGTTGATGCACCATTTCCAATTGAGTACCGTGGTCATACATGACCTTTGACCCTTACCCGAACCCCAGTAACCTATGGGGTGCTTCGTGTCACACTAATACTACTGCATGTAACATTCACTTTAACAGTTTGAAATAGTTTTGATTAGATTTTGAAAGTTTTTATTATATATTTATGTGTGTTTTGGGAATTGTGGGCATTTGACGTGACATTAGTTGCTATGACAACCTATATGAGGGATTATTGCCCCTCTGGAATAATTCCCAGTGGTGTTCAACCCAATTATACTTAAATGGGATATCCCTTCATCAAATTTCAAGCGAGTTAGGTCAATTAAAATGTTACGCAAGTGCATTTTTTTCTCCATTGTGACCAGGCACCGAGTATCATGGTTTTACATGACCTTTTGACCCTTCTCTTTACTCTAGTGTATCTGGGGTGTTCCATTATTAGTCTAACACGAATACTGCTGCAAGTAGGATGCACTTGGAATAGTTTTAAATTGCTTTTTATAAGATAGCGAAAGTTGTTTTTTTAATTGAGGTGTGTTTTAGGGAATGTTAGGCATTTGGGGTGCAATTGGTTGCCATAGCAACCGTTATGAATGGTCTTAATTCCTCCGTATACATACCAGGGATATTATCCCCAGTGATGTGCGTATAGCAGACATGCAGTGTTTTGTTTTATAGCTTAGGTCATAACTAGGTGACTGCGCCAAACATCATCATTTTTCTCCAATGTGCGCCCATATTCCAATAAAATATGGCACATACTACTTTAGTAACGTGTGACCTTTGACCATCAGTAGCACATGTGGGTGACATGCGATTGGTCATTTTGGCAAAATAAGGTCAAATTGACATGTTCCAACCAAAAATTATCCTTGACTACCCATTTTGGAGGTAATACACCCGACAGAACTGCCAAAAACACATATTTCCGACATATTTTGGATATGGGGGCAGTTCTGTTGCTATAGCAACCATCTACGGGCTGAAATGTGACAGCAAACGGTAGTCTATGTCTTAACCTACAACAATATGTGTACCCCAGTGCTGTTTCAATGCTGGCCCACCGTTTACGACGGTGGGCCAGCATTGATACAGCACTGGGACTTTGTGGCCAATCTCTTGAATCAATGTTTGATTTATGACGAAATAAGGCATGTTTTGGAATGAAAATATGGCCCAAAACAAGCTAGGGATGAAAGGGTTAAGTCTCTCAGGGCATCCTTTGAGGTTCCTACCGATGAAACACAAGTTACTACTAGCCTTTTGGCTTTCTTTACCAATATGGGCCGAGAAAGACAAGTCCTCTGACAAAAGCACCCAAAGATAAGGGCTTGTTTTGATCTCTAGACGATAAAACATGGCCATTAAGCTGATTAAAATATGGGTCTTTCCATTCAGCGGTGGACATAATGTAGCATTTCTTGGCATTGAAATGTAGACCTCAGGCATCTGACCAGCCCTCAACTCCTGTTGAAGGGCTATTGGATCTTGCAAGCATGAAATTTCACGATAGAGCGAGCGATCGTCCGCAAAGAGGTGGCAATGAGATTTTACTTGCTGTGTTAAATCATTTATGAAAATTAGAAATAAAATAGGTACAATAACTGACCCTTGGGGCACCCCAGAGTCAACACTAATTTCAGGAGAACAAAATCCGTCTACGACCACTTTCTGTGATCTCCCCATCAAAAAGCCAGAAATCCAGTTATATATAAGTCACCTTTAATCCTATATTGTCCAAGTTTAGACATCAACCGATGATGGGGAACCGTGTCGAATGCCTTGGAAAAATCCAATATCGCCAAGTCGACACGCATCCCCGCATCCACCGATGTCAATGGTAATTATGAGTTGGGACTCACAGGAGTGACGTGATTAGACTCACAGGAGTGACGTGATGTAGACGGTTTCTACACACTCTGTACCATGTCCACTTCGTAACCGACCACTTCGTACCACAAGCTACAACACAAAAAAAGTTACGTACACTTCGTACCTCCTTTTCACTTTTGTTTGTTTGTTTGTATACTAAGCACAACTTCCTAGTTTAGAAGGCTAACGGCTCAGGGTGCTATCGCACCACGGGTGCTATCGCACCATATTGTGGATTTTCTGGGGTCTCGCCAGATGGAAACACAGTTACCTGTTTCCGTTGCTGGATGTATTATATAGACAAGTTGGGAATCTCACACTTTGGACAGTGATGTGTACCGAGAGTTCAGGTACAGGGAGTTCGGTACACAATGTAATCAGCATAAGATTCCGAGCTTTTCTATATGATATCGACAACAGAAACAAGCAAGCTTTGGATGGAAACAGGGCCTACGTCCATTGAGGTTCATTTGTACGTACAACTCTAGCCCAGTCAGATGGGCCATCTGATTTACGTGGTTTTCTGAGCCCCACGACACGATATCGCTGCACGCATATCCTAGTGTATACAGCACCTGGTTGTCTCAGGTGGTCAACCATCCAATTATGGACCGGGCCCGGCGTTGCTTAACTAACGCCGTATTCCGTACCCAAAGCTTGCTTGTTTCCGTCAACGCTTGCTTGTTTCTGTTCAGCGTTCGACACTGACAGTGGTCCAGTGGTCCGAGACCCCCAGAATTTATGTTGGACCACCAGAACATCATATCCAGTGGTCCTGAGGACCTCTAAAATATCCAGCCCTCAGAATTGTAACAATAACATGCTCAAAAATTTTAGCAATCGTTGCCACTGGCTTACGCCCTTTTCACAGGACAAATTATCACGTGTTCGTAATCATGAGTTGCATGCATTCTTGAGGTCAAGATGGATCATCATCCATATTGTGGTTTTACAAAATTAATGATGTGGAAACACATCATGCGCGTATTTTTTTTTTTTCAAGATTTACAGGTGTTGTTGTAGTCAGGACCACTAAAAAAATTGTAGGACCACCAGATCTTCTGAGCCGGTGGTCCTGTGGACCACTGCTCATAAAAGTTTGTGTCAAACCCTGCGGCGTTGATATGACAGATGTATAGAAAAGCTCGGAATCTCACACTGATGTGTACCAAACTCCCTCATGGCTCACTATATGATTACTAGCCGCCATGAGGGAGATCGGTACACATCACTGTAAAAAATGTGAGATTCCCAACTTCTCTATATAAGTTATAACAGCAACGGAAACATGTAACTGGTTTTCGTTGGTATGATAGATATAGACAAGCTCGGTATCTCAAGCTGATGTGTACCAAACTCCCTGATGGCGGCCACTATATGATTACTGGCCACCATGAGGGAGTTCGGTACACCTCACTGTCCAAAATGTGAGATTCCCAACAAGTCTATATTAATACATCTAGCAACGGGAACAGGTAACTGTGCCTCTACCTATATAGCAATTACTATCCCTACACGAACATGTGGAGGGTGAGATTTTACTAACTACCTCTACCTACCACTTCGTACCTACCACTTCGTGCCGCTTTTTAAAATGTTTTATGTCGCTAGAAGGAGTCTATTAGAAATCTTATTATAACAACAGTACTTAGATAATAACAATATTGATGAAAATATATATCTACATACCAGGGCCCGTATTCTCATACAAGTTAGGTTATATCATAACTTGTATGAGAATACGGGTAATTAATGTGATGACATTACATAGCCTCTGGATAATAACCAAGATTTATAATGTTTTTTTTACAGGAATTTATTTTGTTGGCAGCTGTTATATTGGTAAAAATGGGAAGCATGATTGGAAAAGCCATGGATGAGAACATGAGCAAGCAACAAAAATTCATGCTTGAGTCTCAGCAAATAATGGTAAAAATTCTTTATTTTATCTCTCAGATGTACTAATATTACATTACATATTGGTAATGACCTTTTTGAATTTATCTCCATAATAATCTTATAATATTACTTTGCATGTTTAATCAATCAATAATCAATCAATGAAACTTCTATACTGCTATAGCGCCTATATCCTCAGCAGACCGAGCTCAGAGGCGCACAAATACTTGGCGTGATCATGTGTCATAATTTAGTAATTTCCGGAATGTTAACATTGTTTCGGCATTATGTATTGGCACAGGCAGGGCGTTCCAGAGGGCTGGACCAGATATAGGACCAGATATGGGGCCTTGGTTACCACTCTTGCAAGGCAGTTTTGAACGCGTTGTAATCTAGCGATATCCTTCTCTGGCATATTGGGAAAAAGTGAGTTACAATAATCTAACTTACTACTGACGAGTGCCACTGCAATTTGCTTGGCAAGATCTAAGGACAGACTTTTTCGAATTCAACGCAAGTCATGGATATGATAGAAGCATGCCCTACATGTTTGGGATATGTGTTTTCGGAAATTCAGGCTACTGTCGAATGCTACACCAAGATTTTTAGCTGATGAAGATGGATTTGTGTCTTGACCTAGAATTAAGCATGGGAAATCATTCAAGAATTTTTCTCGATGAAGTTTGCTCCCAGTAAGAAGAAATTCTGCCTTGCTAGGAGTAAGCTTTAGCTTAGACCCTGTCATACAGGCCGATGTTGCTAATAAAAACTCTGTTATAATACATGTATGTCTCTCTCCATAATAATACCCAGTATGCACACGTATTGCTAATTAGCTCCCGCCGTCACCGTAGGTGAGCGAAGGGAGCTATGGTTTCTACCTCCGTTTTTTTTTTGCCTCTTCTTTTGCCTATAACTTTGTGAGAAAATAAGCTAGGATAACAATTTTTGGTATGTGGGTTACTTCCAGGTGGCTAATGGATGGGTTAAAATATTTTTAATCTGAATTCAATACGCAAGGTTGCAGAGGAGAAAATGATGATGTGACGGCGTTGGGCCGTTGGGCCGTTGGGCCGTTGGGCCGTCCGTAAACAATTCGTTTCCGGAGCATATCTCTGAAAGTACTTGTCCGATTGTCTTCAAATTTTACACACAACACCCCTAGGGGGTCTAGTTGTGCCTTTTGGGGTATTTGAACTTTGACCTACTTCTGGTTCAGAACTATGACCTATTTAGACGTTTTGACGCGCACTTCGTTTCCGGAGCAGATCTCGAAAAGTACTGGGCCGATGACAGTCATATTGCACATACATGTTCTCTAAGGTCCCTAGTTGTGCCTTTTCAGGTTTTTGGACCTTGACCTTGAAGTTGACCCAGCACTTTGACCTAATTTATAACATCGGTAAATCCGACTGAAAGATTTTGCGGAATATCATGAAAACCGCTCAAGATAGCTACACCATTACTATAAAACAAATTGTGAGGTTTCAGGAGAGGATGCATCTTGAAAAATTTCAAGTCGATAAAATTAAAAATGGCCGCCTATCGGCCATTATTCACCTCGACAGGCCTGATATTGCGAAATATCATGAAAACCGCTCAAGATAGCTACACCATTAATATCAAATAAATTGTAAGGTTTCAGGAGAGAATGCATCCTGAAAAAATTGAAGTTGAGAAAATTCAAAATGGCCGCCTATCAGCCATTATTCACCTCGACAGGCCTGATATTGTGGAATATCATGAAAACCGCTCAAGATATCTACACCATTACTATAAAACAAATTGTAAGGCTTCAGGGGAGGATGTATTTTGAAAAAAATCATTTTGTCAAAGTTCAAAATGGCCGCCAATCAGCCATTATTCACTTTCACAAGGCCGTTATTTGGTAAACCGTGCTAGATGGCTAGACCATTACTATAAAACAAAATGTGTGATTTCAGGAGAGGATGCATCTTGGAAAAATTTGACTCGATAAAATTCAAAATGGCCGCTTATCGGCCATTATTCACTTTCACATGGCCGTTATTTGGTCAACTGTGCTAGATGGCTAGACCATTACTGTAAAACGAAATGTGAGATTTCAGATGAGGATGCATCTTGAAAAAAATTGACTTGATCAAATTTAAAATGGCCGCCTTTTCGGCCATTATTCATTTTCACATGGCTGATATTTGGTAAACCGTGCTAAATGGCTAGACCATTACCTGATTACTATAAAACAAAGTGTGAGTTTTCGGAGGAGGATGCACCCTGAAAATTTTAAACTTACGAATTCAAAATGGCCGACAATCAGCATTATTTACCTCGATAGGCCTGATATCAGGTAAACCGTGCTAGATAGCTAGTTTATAAAGATTCGTGAGATATGAGTATTCTATATGTAAATCAGATAGTGATTGTCATCAGGGTCATGGTCCCAGTGGTTCCTGGAAGCAGTGTTTCATCTAGGATTAAAAAGGAGCATTGTTGTCCCATTTAAAAGGGTTCTTTAATGCACAAAATGACATTTCTTAGTAAGGGCTCTGTGTGTAATGGGGAAGTTTGAGAGCACCTAAAAACGAGTAATGACCTAATCATGAATGCTACGGTCCCACGAGGGCCAAAATGTCTGGCGATGAAAATTACGTGTTCTGGTGACGATGGGTGCCGATGTCGAGCGTGTTGTCCCACGAGAAAAAACTCAAACGCGATGTCTTGACAAACCTTCGGGGAACCTTCGGGGGAGCATCACCGATGCATCGCTGATTATTCGGCCATGCTTCGGGGAATATTCGGAATATAATCGGCGCTACATCGACTAACAGTTAACAATGTACTTTTAGAATCTGCGACGGTCGGTGATCCTTCGGCGATGAGTCGCCGTGTAAATGGTGATGTCTTGACGATATCGTGCCGATGTCTTGACAATGTCATGGCGATGGTATATGGAGCCTTGTTGAGAGCAGGGATGGGGTAATAGTAGGCTAAAATAAAGTAATAGTAATAGATATATAAATGGTCAAGTAATATGTAATAGTCTATTACCTTTATATTACACTGTTCTATTTTTTGCTAGATTATTCACAACAATTTCACCTATACCAGCAATCTCAGAAAAAATATTTGATTATAAATATTGTGTTTTGTCAATTATTTATAACGTCAAATGCATAATAATATACCATGATGATTTGTATTAGTTCTCTTGACTGGGCTAATATTGCAGAGGGCGTGCCAACATTAAAACAACATCTCTTTCTTCTGGGAGGCGTGTCAGTTGGCGGCGTTAAATTGTTTGTTTATCCAGCTTAATGTACGGAGAACAACATTTAATTACCGTTATTGGTAGTCAATAAGGCAAAACTTTGAATATTAATGCCTAATCCCCCCCAGAGCCACTCCCAGGAGACGACAGACCAGTACCATACTCTTAGCAGTTGCACAAAAAATATAATATGCGTATTTTTTAATAGCATTTATCACTATATATGACAACATATGCACGTACTTCACACAAACAATACTGTGGCAATCCTCCATAACAACTTTAAATGGAAAACCGATTTCGTATGAAATAAATGAAGTTGGGCCAAAAAAAAATATATTTTTGCTTCCGATTTGTTGTCATTTTAACCAGTGGGTATGTAGGAAATTTCTTTTATTTTATTTTTTGTCACTTCAACTAATCGGTAGGTAAGAATTATTTTTTATTTTATTTGGCGCCAAATTCACTTCCACGCATGTCTTATCTGTACATTACGTAACGATTTTTTGGCGGTTTTTTTGATGTTTTTTGAGCCCTCCTCTCCTTTTCGTAACGTTTTTCTAGTTACTTTGACTACAGCCAGTAACTCATGCCTTAACTTATGGATTTCCAAAAAAACAACAAAAAAAAAACCATCAAATAAATTTGGGTCGCACATGTTTTGATAGGGTCAGTCGGAAATCGGAAACAAACAATCTTTTTTTAGGCCTTGGTGAATATTTCAAAAAAAAGCCTACATTTGATTACCCTCTTTTTTTTGGCACTTAACTTGAAATGAATGCGATAAAATAGTTTTTGCAACTGTTATTGATAATGACGCATTATCCTTACGCATAAAATTCACATTTGAAATGAAATGAATGGGGTTTAAGGCCACCTTTGTGCACATATAGGCTAAACCGGGCCAGAAGAACCTCCTGAGGAGGATGGTGAGATCTATGAGATGACACTGCCCTCCAGACACAGGATTCGAAATTCGAACCCCGGCGGTCTGAGGTCGAGCACGCTATCTCTCTTTAAAGATTCACCTTGACTATGGGATGAGGTCATGACACAATTTATTTATAGGTTTTAGAAATAGTGCTCATGTGATCATCGGTGACCAATCAGAAGAAAGATTTCTAACGCTCAGTGAAGCATCGCCGTAGCACCGCCAATGCTTCGCCGAGCAGCTCGGGAAAATCGGCGATGGATCGGCGATGGATCACCAAACCATCGGCGATATTATCACATCGTATATGCATCGCCGATGTTTACACGAGCATCACCGATGTGTCGCCGATGTGTCTGGGACATTTTTGGCCTTGGTGTACATCGCCGAATGTTTGCCGACTGCTCGGCGCTGCTCGGCGATATATCGCCGATGGTATTTGGCATCGAAACATCGGGAGAAAATTTCAATGCATGCATTGAAATTTTTCTCGATGTCCAGATGCCTTGGCGAAGCATGGCGATTACTCGCGTAAATCGCCGATCATTCGCCGAACCACTGGTGCATGGTGGCGCTACCCTGGCGATGCCCAAATGTGAGCATTGCGAGAGCATCGGGAGGCTTGAAAAGCGTTGTGGGACCGTGGCATTAATAGATTCAAACATAAGTGTGTAACACATTAAGTCTCAATATATTGTAGAACACAGGTGTATTACAATTATTTAATTTGTTTAGCTCATAAAATCAAGATGGCAGGATGAAAAATGACAGGTGCATTATGAAAATGTGAATATGAAGTTCTGTTACATTACAAAATTTATTACAGTTTAAAAAGAGCATTATGGAGACAATAATGTTTTATCATTTTGTTTGATTGTTGATTGACTCATTACCTGTATATGATTTCATTTTGACAATTAAAAAGGAATGCCTCTTGTCTTTTCACCTAGACAACTTGCAGCTGTTTGAGAAAGAAATCTCACAAATCTCTCTTTGGGACAATTGCATGATACTTTTACTTTTTAGCAGCATCAGTAAAGTCTGTACATCTTGTTGGTTTAACCCTTTAAGCCCTCACGATGCATTAAAGCATCATTTTACATCTCTGAAAACAGACCTAATTTTCCCACAACCAAGGGTTTTCCAATAAACTGGTTCTTTAATTTTTCACTCACTTCAAATCATCTTCATCCACTACAAATTCGCGGCTTGTAGCGGATGCAGATGACAATAGTAAATTCAGGCTTGAAAGGGTTAAAATAAGTACCGGTACTAGAATTTTCATTTACTGTGAGATGTGGTTATATATGTCTTAATTGCAACCATGGTGGAAGTTATTTGAGTAGTCAAAAACACTATGTTATACATAAAATAATAGACACACATTTTCCAAGCAAATAATTTTGTGAATACCCAATTATTCTTCCCAGTATTACTATATGTCATAACCTGGGTGCAAATGAACTGGGAATGTTCTTAAGAATATTAGTCTCTTCGAAATTAGGCTGAGTTTTGTTATCAAGCTTATCTGCACTCTCTGTGATGACTGAGTCTATCCTGGCCAGCTGTGCATAGTGACTGTACTTACGCAGCAACAGCCATCTTCAGTAGTTGCTATTCCCTGGCTACCTATTTTTTTTATAATGCCTCAATCATCACTGTAAGAAAAACATTTATACTTGTGCATCTGACTAGTTGGAGAGCTTGCCTGACCAATAGCTCTAGGAAGTATCTCGTTCTTTCTCTGTAGCGGCTGCATATCTCTAGAATAATCTTTCATCGCAAATTAGAACATCCGACACCTTTATATTAACCCTTTAACCGCCAAATTATTCAATTGGAATTTTCACCCACTTGAAGTTGTGTCCCACTGACGCGAACCACAACTTCCAAGTGAGTGGAAAGTATTCAGATTTCACAAAATGGAGGTCAACTCTTTTCAAATATTGCTAAATCATGCCACATTTTGTCTTTAACATGTTTAAAAGGTTAATGTGGCAGTAAACAAATAAAAAACCCAAATATATTCGGTACCGACGGTTAAAAAGTTGAAAAGGAAGACAAAATTTGTTTGCCTTGTGCTTTCCAACATAGTCAATGAGACTTCATGCTGCTCTTATAATGGTGCTTTTTGACTGGCTATGGACATGATATTTATTACTGAAGGGCTTTGGGGTGCCTACATACTTGTACATTTATTTTATAACAAGGATTTACCTATGTGCATAAAAAATTATTTATTCTCGATATTATTATGATTATTAGATATATATATCCTGAACATAATCTTCTGAATAATTTAAAATTAACGATCAGTGCCTCATCCAATCACTATAATAAAAATAGTGTCTTTTTAAATTTTGAAATAATAAAGTTACAATAAAACAGTTTCTTCATTATCGTGTATGGTAGAGCATCAGGATACCAAGCACTGCTGTTTTTGTAGCCTCTAAAACTATTTGGTGGACACCAGCTAGCACGCTATCAAATTTTAAACCCTTACCCACTTATATTATCATTCTGATACTACAAGTTAAATTTATGGATATAATGAAAATCATTAAAATAAATGCAGTAAAGTGAAATACTTTTAAAAATTGAGTAACAAGTCATACCAATTATATCTGAATATGCCGTAACACAGTACACCAGGAAATATTGGTACATATATATTTCAATCAATTGGCAGTTTTGGCAGCTTGATAAAGATGACTATATTTTTCTTCACAAAAAATAATGGTCATATTGACATCTGTGCACTGCAACAATTGAGTAAATCTGACAGTATTGATCCTGCCAATTTTTTTCCCTCACCAAACCTGCATGTATTATGAACAGAGACACCAATTTCACCTACCAACTCTCCCAGATTTTAGTCACATTAGCTCATTGCGGTACCACTTAACTGAATTTGTCAAAGCCTCATTTGTTTTTCAACATACTTCAATGACATATTTATTACTAATTTGAAGATTTTTTGGTCAAATTATTAGAGTTTTTTCAAAGTATATTTTGTCAAATAAAGGGTTAAGCTGTTGAAAAAAATTACAGTGTTACCCAGCAAACACGGGAGATTGACCCTGTGTTGGTTCAATGTTGGTTCAGCATCACAGACGATGCTTAACATTAAACCAGCACTGGGTTAACATATTGTGTTTGCTGGGTATTCCATGAAATGATGTTTCTCTACACCAGTGTACACAGACATTATTTTCAGAATTGTATGACTGTCTTTTTGTACCAGGTATTTTATTAGTATTTTGAATTTTCAGTTTGAACGCCAACAACAGCAAATGAACTATATGCGAGAGAAGCAGATGTCAATGATGCTCTCATCTTCAAGAGAATTGCTTAATTGGACAGGCTCTTTTTATATCTTATGTGCAGTGGGGCTGACTGCGAGGTACAACATTTAACTATTTATAACTATTGCTAGTTTGGTAAAAGATTAACACAATACTTTTTCTGTTTTTGTTTTATCAATAGTTATAGCTACTTATATTTAATAATAAATATTTATGTTAGATACTTGTGGAGCTGACCCTATCATTACTGAACCGTCCTATGCATTTTTATAATTCCATCCTTTATTTTCAACAAATTAGTCCTTTATCTGCACATCAAATGTCATGTACCATGTAGTTTTTCAGCTTTGACATTCATGGAAAAAATTGTTTTATTGTTGACTATTTTATTAATCGAACTAATGCCTATTATATCTCATTTACTTAGCATATGTTATATCAGTTACTACATGTATTATTTTTTTCTCCACTCCTTCATGATTGCAGATTTGCACGCACACGGAAGCCTGCTATGTTGGCACCTTTATTTCCTCTAACCTTCATTATTGGGTATCAATTTGACATGGCATATGGCACGAAAATGGATAGAGTACGAGGTAATAAAAAACTTCACTTCCCTGTCTTGTGGTCTTTGTACATTCATATATTATGTCATCTCATTGTGTGGTGATAGCCACTTAATCCAGTTGCGTACATTGGTTTATGACAGGGGTACATGGGTAAATGGAGTGAAATTTTGATAAAAAATATTTTTTTAAATCTAAAAATTCTGAAATAAATAAATCATGATCTGTAAGATATACTACTTCATTACAAAATTACAAAATTAAAAATAAATTACAAAAAAAAAAGTTGATGCCATCCAACGAAGTCGCTTTAAGCTGGTGGACATTTTATGTTATTTTTTCATATCCAAGTGTGACAAAAGATGGGCGGATTAGAACTTTTTTTCTTTTCAAAGAGGTTGAACCTGACATGCGTGCAGCGAATCCATCAAACATAAAATCAATTTTGCGTGGCCCTACTGTACTGACTACCAGTATAAGTCAATTTATTACATTAAAAATGAATGATAAATAACTATGAAGATTATTATATGACTTAGTTTTTTTCAATCACATATCTATGTTTTCTGTATTATTTTAATAGAGGAAGCAGGCTATATTTTGGAAGAAGAACTTGCTAAACTTAACTTACCAGGAGGACTTCCTTCATTAGAGGAAATTGATGACCGACGACAACAGCAGTATGGTTTGCAAAAGAAGTAGATTTTTTTTATTTATGGACTGCTTTACTACAATTTTGCTTATTTATAGCATAATATATATATTATAATATTATAATGTTTTTTGTTTTTTCTCTGATATCTGTTACACGTATAATAGATAATGTGTGGGAAAAGTTAGTCTTTAACCCTTCAACTGCCAAATTATTTAATTGAAATTTTCACTTACTTAAAGTTGTGACAAAATGGAGCTTAACTACTTTCAAATCTTGATGATTGATGTCACGTTCCATCCTAAACATGTTTAACCCTTATCCTGCTAAATTAAATAATTTAAATTTTCAGCTACTTAAAGGTGTGTCTCGCTACCACGACCCACAACTTCAAGAGGCTGAAAATTACTCAAATTTGTTTAATTTGACCACAAATATTTGCAATTCTTGTTGTTTAGACACACATTTCATTCCCAATAACAGTGATTTGGTCAACTAATACAACAGATTAAAAACGACAATAGTTGTGATCAGCGGGATAAGGGGTTAAAGGGTGGTCTAAATGTGCCAATAAAAAAAAGAAAAATCAAATATAATCGAGACCGGCGAGAGTTAACGCTTAAAGTCTTAATCATGTCTATTTTTCAACCTTATTATTTGTCCTCCAGATAGGAACATTTGTAGGAAATCTTGTCAGGGAATTTTCTAGATTGACGTGTTTTGATTGAAATTGTACCTATGTAAATCATTTTTACGCACTTGAGGTTGTTTGTTTGTTTGTTTGTTTGTTACACTTATTATAAAGTGCCTTTCATCAGAGTAATATCATGATAAAATGCATTTATATTACCGGTAATCACTGTGTTACACTAAATACGATATCACATAACTGCTGAACCATAGTAATGATAACCGTCCGCTTTATAATTATTGTATGCCTGTATTTCTTCTCATTCACATCATGTTAAAAATTGTGGATTTCCATCGATTAAAACCCGCAATACAAATTACTAGTACAAAAATAATCTAATCGTAGGCCCATGCACCTTTCTAAATGATATCATCTCAAAACTGAAATCAGAGGTTCTAGTAAATTTGCAGGTTAATGTATCCTTTTCATAAAAATATTACTATTGATTAAACAAAATATTTTGATCCCAAGAAATGAAATTGACAGAGATACCTGTGAATTCGAGGCCAAAGACATGCAATTATACATTATAAACCATTGTATTATAATAAATTCTGCAAAACGATTAATAAAAAATTGTGCTTGTGTATACTAAACTGTATATCCACCGTAATACAGACCAATGAATATATCTAATAATGCGGCGTTTTTCCTATATTGGTTTAACCCTTACAACGTGGAAATATTTTATTATAAACAATGGAGACCACAGGGTTCAGCGCGGAGACTGTCTTTAGACGTCAGAATCTGACGTCTCTGACCTTGTCAGATTTTGACATCAGGGGGTTGAAGCGCTGAAATATTTTTTATACAAACCATGGAGAGCAAAGAGTCAAATGTCTAGTCAGCTCATTATGATTCATTTGAATGTGTTGTTGTGCTATGACAATTATAAATATTTTGCATTTTCAATGCAGGGATCAACTTTACACATCAGATTCTAACGTTCAAAGTCATTCCCAGCACTGAAAGGGTTAATGTTGCCCACTGTCTCCCGAATAAGCCTTTTGTGTGATCAACTGGTTATGTTTGCTTTTGATTGTTATGTCTCCTAGACTATAGCATATGGCTGACATAAAAGAGTAGTATTTAATTTTCAGCAACAGATTAATGCAGAATGTAGTTTGCCAGAATTATCATGATTACGGCAGAATGTGAGCTTTTCCGTTTGTAATAATAACTTGATTCATTGATATTTTATTTAGGGCAATTCAGGATGTACTATAGGTGTGCTTGATCATTTGAATTTGGTTTGCTTTCAAAATAAATCGCTTTACATTTCTATATTTGTATTTTATTCTTCATTGCACATTGCATCAGACTACGTTATCCACTTTAATTGAAAAGACCATTCTTTACATATTTTCTCAAACTTTTCTGACATTGTAGCTTGGCTCTTGCCCGCATGGTGATAGTTTCACTATTTGTATTCATGTTATTTTTAATGGGGGCCCAGCAAACACAAAATATTGGTATAAAATTTTGTACAGCGTCTTCGACGTCTTTGATGTTGGTCCAACATTGTATAAATGTCATACAATGTTTTGTGTTTGCTGGGAGCCCAGATGACGACGGTGGAAATAATGTAAGATCGTTTTCTTTGTATGAGCTTGTTCCATACATGTATGTAACATTTGAAGAGACTCAATTAGGCTAGAATCTTTAAAAAATCGGTCATTTTATATTGGCTCCTTAATATGACCATATGATGTAAACATGTCCACAGATTAGAACTGCAAAAGTTTTTAATTTTTGTGTTGCACATATACCAGTTAGGCTAGATATAGACGAAATTCCCGTATTTCTTATTTTGGACATGCATGTTTACATTAGAAAGCCAAAAAAATCACTGATTTTTTCACGAGTTTAGCCTGATTGAGTCGCTTTAAACCCAACCCAACAAACAAAATTGTATAACATTGTTAACAGTGACAGTAAAACCATTGTATCAATGACACAGAAGCACATCCTTAATTAGGGCATAAGCTAATATGAATTAATATTTCTGAAATCCGCGGGATGTTCTATGCACAGGCACGAGCTCTTACCAATAAATTGTACTACTTTGAAATCGGCTAAGAATTGAGGGGAGGGGAGACTGGAATTCACATTAAACTTCACATACAGGTTAACCATGACAAAAGCTTAACAAATTTTACATTTGACCTTTCTGTGACCCCTATGACCTTGACTTTTTCCCGATCAACAAATTTTCTCGTTAACGCGATTCACTCAACATTTTTTTATGTATCGCTCCAAAATATATACCATACATCCATTTCACTAATAGCAAGGATGAGTTCGAAATTGGGCAATTAGATTCGGACAGAAACTAGGTCATCGTCCATTATTTTTTTAATATGCGTAATATCTGGAAAACCGGACCTGATAACTAGACCATTACTATCGTACAAAATGTGCAGTTTCAGGTAGGGATATACCATGAAAATTTTCAACATGATCAAATTTTAAATGGCCAACCTGTGGCCACTTCCGATTGACAAATTTTCTCGTTAACCCGATTCACTCAACATCTTTTTTATGTATCGCTCCAGAATTTATACCATATATCCATTTCACTAATAGCTTGGATAAGTTCGAATTTGGGCAAGATTCAGACAGAAACTAGGTTGTGGCGGTCAGAATGGGTAATTATTGGTCATTATTTTTTTAATATTCGTAATATCTGGAAAACCGGGACAGATAGCTAGACCATTACTATCAAACAAAATGTGCACTTTCAGGTAGGGATATACAATGAAAAAATTCAACTAGATCAAATTTTAAATGGCCAACCTGCGGCCACTTTTGACTTCAATATGCGTAATAACTGGAAAATGTTCACTTTCAGGTAGGGATATACCATGAAAAATATCAACTTGATCAAATTCAAGATGTCCGAACTGCGGCCACTTTTGACTTTAATATGTTTATTAACTGGAAAATCGTGCCACATCGCTAGCCCATTACTATTTAACAAAACCTGCGGTTTCAGGGAGGAATATGTCCTTAAAAATTTCAACTCGATTTAATTCAAAATGGCCGACATGTGTCAATTATCGACCTCAAAATGCATAATATCTGGAAAACCGTACGATGTAGCTATCCCATTACCGTAGAATAAAATGTGCGGTTTCAGGGGGGAATATGCCCTGAAAAATTCAACCTTAATAAAATGGCGGACTGGTGATCATTGTTGACTTTAATATGCTTTTGGCTTGAATATACGTAATATCTAGAAAACCGTACCAGGTAGCTAGCCCATTCTATAGAATAAAATGTGCAGTTTCAGGGGGGGGGGGGGGGGGAATATGCCCTGAAAATGTTTACCTCGATTTAACTTCAACTAAAGTTTTTCTTGCATCCTGCTCAAATTTGCACTGCATGCTGCTAGGGCCACTTATTTTTTACTCTATTTAGATGAGCGCGGGCATTAGATTTAGGCAGCGCATTACAAAAAAAAAACATGTGTTTTTTTCTGCCCAGCGCGCGCATTGGATTGCGATTTTCGAAAAAAACAGTTGATTTCTGGAGATAAAAAAGCATTCCGAAAAAAAACCAAGTTTATTTCAGGAGATAAATAAACATTTTTCCAGCCATGTCTTTTTTTGCTTTTTTTTTCGTCGCCCTCATTAACTTTTTTTCAAATAGATCAAAAGTTTTTTTTTATTTCGTCGATATTTGTCCAATGTTTTTTTTTATTTTGACGCCCTCATTAATTTTTTCAAAAATAGGTTTAATATATTTTTTTAAATGTTTTTTTACCGCCCTCCCTCATTTAATAAAAAAAAAATTCTGATCCAAAACAGAGAAATTAAACATAGCGGCCTAATAACCAGTTCTCGGACAATTTCAATTGTAGAGTGTGCTCATGTTTCAAATGATTTTCACTTTTAAACGGTTATTAGAGGCTGAGGCCTAATTCCGTCTCGACGGGCCTTGTTTATATCTGCAGTAATTAAATCGTCTCTAGGCTCAATCAGTTGGGCAACAGTTTTAATATCTTCACACTGAAATTTCACCTTACAGCAACTGTCATTCACTACTCTAACTGGCCTAAGATTCTGTATTTAGCGGAATTTATTATTCCGTTTTGGAACAACGGCAATGTGCAAAACACAATGTGGCTTGTCAACACTCCCAGCAAGCGTGAGACATTGACCCAATGCTGGTCCAATGGTGGCCCACCGGCTGCGACGCTGGCCAAGCATCAAACCAGCACTGGTTCAACGCCTCGTGTTTGCTGGGCCACGTTCATTAGCATGCTGGTCTGGCAGTGCATACTGTATCCATTCAGCCCTATAGTCACCGGGCCTACTTCATGATGGCGGGAGTGTGTGCACATAGCATACTCCGCCCCAATGCCGTTTAAATGTTGGTCAGCGTCATACACAATGGCCAGGCATCGGACTAATGCACGTCACACCGACACATTGCCGAGTCAATATTAGTGGGCTAGCGTAGCATAGACTATACCAGCACGATGCTTTGAACTAAAACTGGGTTAATGTTGGCCCGCCGTCTGTGACGCTGGCCCACATTCAGCATGAGGCCAAACACTACACGGTAACCCAATACTGGGCTAATGTTGCCTCAGCATCGTAGACGTAGGGCCAACATGAGCCCAGCATTGGGTCAACGTCTCGTGTTTGCTTGGCGCGGGCCTGCACGATAGAAATCGCTGGACAGACGGACAGACTGGACAGACACACTGAGCAGAGAGAGGTAAATCAACATGTCCCCACCTTTATCTACAGAAGGGGAGACATAATAAGGACATTTGACAAGGCATTTTTCACAATAATATGTTTAGTGTGATGATAATAATAATTTTTGTTCGTGAAGATAAGTTTACGAAGTATTGACGCATGTGTGAATGCTAGCGAAATGTTTAAAAGGTGAAGGATGGACAATAATAAAAAAAATAATAACGGTTTAGTGTGTCCAGGATAGTGGTGGAAATCATATTTTATTTATGCACGAGCAAAACGTCAAAATAAAGATATAGTGTCAAAAAGAAGTTTATTGTGTTTATTTAACATGGACGCATATCATGAAACATGGCGGTCATTTCTATTTCGACTCTCGCCATTGTAATTTTCTCTCATATTAACCAGTGAATCTAACGGCGCTTTGTAACACTAGTGCCTGTCATCAGAAATTGTATGATAAAACATCGTTCTAACTTATCATCGGTTTGAATCGTCTATAAAATAAAAAGTATAGTCTTGGAGAACGCTTAAGTTAGGTCGATCACTAAAAAATAATTTTTCTCAATCCGTGGTGCAATGTATGAAACACGTAATATAATAGGGCCTGTATGCTACTAATCACATATTTTGAAAAGATTTTGTTTTCCAAATTACAAATCTATTGAGTTTAAAATGCCAAATGAATACTGATGACTGATGAAATACTGAAAGTCCATTTCACTGCTTAATGGTGTTAGCAAAATTATGGAGCGACTAGTTTTTAACCATGTTTACCCTTTTGTTTACCCGATGATTAACTCGGCCCAGCACGGTTTTATTAAAAATATCTCTACTACTAGCCAGATGCTTGACATGTACTCCAGCATTGGCAAGAATCTGGACGCAGGAGTGCAAACCGATATTATTTTTCTTGACTTTTCAAAAGCTTTCGATTCAGTGCCTCATCATCTTTTGCTCCATAACTTACAAGCATTCGGTTTTAATAGTACTTTTCTAAATTGGCTAAACCATTATTTGCATGGTCGATCACAATCTGTCATTATTGAAGGAAAAGTCTCCCCATCCCTCCCTGTCAAATCTGGTGTACCACAGGGGTCTATCCGGGGACCGTTACTATTTTTATTGTATATGAATGACATTTGTGAAGTCTGTTCTTCTCCTATTAGTCTTCTTGAAGATGATGCATAATTATATCGACGTATTATTCCAATCAATGATGCACTTATTTTACAAAGCGCTCTAGATGCCTTAATACAAGGCAGACAAAATCCCACAAGTTAAAATAGTGGACACCAGCTCTTTCCAACAGGGTCGGAATGCCTACTATATGAAAGACAAACTTCATTTAAATAATCAGGGGAAAGATCTGCTAGCACGTACCGTTACAGAAGCTGTAAATTTTCACAATCGCAAATTCCGAGCAGAGAGGTAAATTTGCCGAAAAGCCAAGAGAGAAGAGCTAATAAACGAGTAAGTAACTTAAATTGTATTACACCTGCAACCTTAAAGAACCGTAGTAGCCCGAATTCGAATCTAATTTATATTCTGTGCTGGAATATTCGAGGTATTTCAACAAAATTGCAAGATAAGAGAGTACGAGACTATCTCTCGAAATTCTCCATTATCGGCTTTGTAGAAACAATGAAGGATAAACACTTTGCATTAAATATTAATGGATTCGAGTACTATAACTTCCCACGCAAACATAGACATTCGAAAGCTAAGCGAGCGTCTAGGGGTATCGGAATCCTTATTGCAAACTGGCTGAACAAAAGTGTACAAATAAAATAAGTTATTGATTGCCTGGTCTGGATAACTATCAAACACACTGGGCTTACAAACCTAAAGAACAATTTTATGATCGGTATTGTTTACATACCACCACGCGAATCCTATCACACAGTGGAAGACGATATATTCGATACACTCGAATCTGAATTTGCGAAATACTCTGCGTCTTGTTACGTGATGTACTGTGGAGATTTTAATTCAAGAACCGGCTCGAAAAATGATTTCATCGAAAACCCAAACTGTTTAAATAGTCCTAGCTTAACTATTAAATCAAGAATAAATCGGGACGGGGTAAGTAACACACACGGAGAGAACATGTTAGACTTATGCAAAAACACAGGACTGAGAATATGAAATGGTAGGTTAGGAGAGGATTGCGACAAAGGGGACTACACATTTTACTGTAGACGCGGCCGGAGTGTAGTTGACTACCTTTTAACCTACTAAACCTTATATTTAATTTTCAAATTGGGCCGAAACACATTGATTCCGACCACAGACCCATTACGTTTGCATTGCAAATGTTCTCGCATTTTACAAATCAGAAATCAAAACCACCGGATACAAATGTAGAAGATCACAGACCACGATACATATATTAATGGTGTCCAGAGAAACAAAGCGAATACCAGGTCGCGCTGCGTAGCTTAAAATGCTTGGCTATAATAGAAAACTTAGCCTGTGATTTGTGTGAAAAACACGGCAGTGACTATCTGAGTACACAAATAAATACTCTGATAGAAACCGCAGCAAATGGTTTATTTAAAAAACATCTTGTAAACAAAAAACTAGAGCAAAAATGCTTCCCAAGTAACAGCTGGTTTGATAGCGAATGGAGGTTACTTAAAAATGAAGTTAATAGATTTGGACACCAGCACGATATAGCTATTACCCAAAACAGCGACACCTATTTTGATTTATGTAAGAAATATAAACAACTAGTACAGAAAAAAAAGAGAACCCACATCAAGAAATGTAAACAAGAACTCCAATGTTTAACCACCGAAAACCCTAACAACTATTGGGGATTTCTGAAAAATCTTAAACGAAAATCCACACAAGATGAAGTGGACATAGACCTATCCAATTTTTATTTTTGTTTTCTGAAACAAAGCACACCGCCACAGGGACAAATCGATAGCAGCCTCCTTGAAAATAAAATAAGCAGCTGGAAAGATGGAAATCCACCATTTAATATAAGCAAGATATTGCGAACAACATACTAAACAGCAACATTACATCATGTGAAATTATACATGCTTTGAAAAAACTAAAAAAAAGGCAAATCACCTGGTATAGATGGCATATCGCTGGAATTTATTAAAAGTGATATGATAACGTTCTTGCCATCATTTAACAATATCTTAAGCACAGGGGATTACCCAGATAAATGGGTCCAGGGGGCAATCACTCCAATCCATAAAAGTGGAAGTAAATCATGTGCAGATAACTATAGGAGAATCAGTGTTATGCCAGCCTTAGGTAAGCTCTTCGAATCTATCCTAGAAACGCGTTTGTCATACAAAAACGAAGTATGTATTGACGATGACCCATGTCAGGCTGGGTTCAAAAGAAATAGCAGGACCATCGATAATATTTTTTATACTACAATCCCTTGTAGTCTCGCAAAAGGCCCACAAAAAACCTTTATATGCGTGCTATATTGACTTTACGAAAGCATTCGATTACGTAAATAGAGACGCATTAGTCTTTAAGTTGAAAAAACGCTTCGTTGACAGTAAATTCCTCTCGGTTATAAAATCAATGTTTAACAAGTCTAATGGCCGTGTTAAATGGAGAAATAAATTTAGCAAACCCATTAAAAGCAAGTTTGACGTCCTACAGGGTGGCGTTTTAAGCCCGAAACTTTTCACAGAATTTCTTTGCGACATCTCAGAATATCTAGATAGAAGCTTAGGTGTCAAATTAGGGGGTATGGTAATTATGTATTTACTTTTTGCTGACGATATTGTGCTTTTTTTCGGATACAGCCGAAGGATTACAGAAGCAGATCTCATTATTTTGAGGCTACTGTAGATTATGGCAACTAATAGTTAGCCTACCTGAAAGTGAAGTAGTCATATACAATAAAGGGTGCGCAGATGAGACATATGCATTTAAGATAGGAGAGGACAGACTAGAAATGTGTGAATCATACAAATATCTCGGACTATGGTGCAGCAACAGCCCCAACATATTTGCTAAAAATTATACATACTTGTCACAGCAGGCTAAAAAAGCATTATACGCGATTAAAAGCTACACCACACCCTCACTGGGCGAATTACACCCAAACCTAGCACTAAAACTATTTGACAGTTTGATAAGCCCTATTCCCATGTATGGCTTTGAAATATTATACAATGGTAGAGAGCAAAATGACTTCGAGAAAAAACATCTCTCCTATCTAAAAAAACATGCTTGGTGTAAGAAGACAAACACCCACTCTCGCCATATACGGCGACACCGGTCATTTCCCTCTTTTGCTGAAACAGCTGAAACAACAAGTCCAGACCCTGAAATACTGGGCTCGTCTCATAGCTTTAACAGATAATCACATCTTGAAAAACGCGTACAACTGTCTCTTGGGACTAGACAGTATAGAAATCGAAAATTGGACTACGCATGTAAAAACATTAACTTTTAATCTGAATCTGGGTTCTTTCTGGGAAACGCAGACGATAGAAAGAAGGTGTAGGTTCATAAATAATGTTAAACAACAAACTGAAGACAAATTTATTGATGACTGGACTGAAAAAATCTCATGCCAGAACCAACACACAAAACTTAGAACATACAACACTCTCTCTTTCTTTCCGAAACTCGCTACATATGTAAGTGATCTGACTGACACAAGACTAACCGCTGCGGTGGCTCGGCTTCGCCTTAGCTCCCACAATTTAGAAATAGAAAGGGGGAGACATACCAGACCCAAAACCCCTGTAGCTAATCGTATATGCTGACGTTGTCAGACGACTCAAGTTGATGACGAAATTCATTTCTTAATGCAGTGTAATACGTTCGAACTCGATAGAAAAGCTCTTCTCTCTGAGGCCGGAAAATATATCACAAACTTTAATACCCAATGCGATACTGAACAATTTAATGAGCAGTGAAAACCATGCAATAATCAATGCTCTTGCAAAGTATACTTATGTTTGTTTTGAGAAAATAGTAGTTCAACAACCTCCACACTCACGAACTTGGCCAGGTACAAGGGCTTCCATTACTAGTATTATATGTGTGGTGCTATTCAGCTCTAAAGCTGTAGAAAATATGTGTAAATCATGTGAAAAATTCATTTTTAGTGAGGGCGTCGTGTCCAGTTCATCGGTCTGCAGCAATTCTGCGCAGTACTGATGAGCTAGTTATACTTTAGATTGCATATATTTTTTTTTAATTAATGATGTATATATCTGTTCTTTTAATCTCATTCTAATTAACTTTATCATGTTAATGACATTCCTCATGGTCAGACACTGGGCATTGCCATATATTAGATTATTTCACTTGGGATTATTCTTTTAAGTTTAGGGCTAGATTTATTGTTTTAAGTTTAGGGGACCCTTCACGTCACCTGTGTTATTGGACCGGGTGGGACCCAAAGGAATTAGTCAGAGCTGCTCTGTCAACTGACTCTTTCTTTGAGGTCTGGGAGGTTTTCACTCCCGGTGTTAATATTTAATGATATGTGGAAATGTCTATGTTGTGACCGAGAAGCGCTCAAATGACGAAGTATAAAGTATGTAACATGTTAAAGATCATATAACTACTAATACTGTGTTTTATTTTAACGCTCACTAAACAAAATGTAAACTTGTATATAATTCTTAAGTTTCTACGCTTTCCAGAGTGTCTTTTTTGTTGCCATTTAGAATAAGTTATAGTAGCTATTTTATCTCTGGTTTTGGTGCGGGTATATATATATATATATTGCTATGACACATAAGTCAGCAATGACTTGAATTATTGTCAATAAAACATCCATCCATCCATCCTTATTTGCATGGAGTCAACTATGGAAATTGAGTTTTATTATAAAGAAATGTCTACAATTATCAATATGTCGTTCTCTGAAAGTCAGTTATGTATACATGTTAGACCACAATGCTTTAGAACGTGTAGACACCATTAATTGACCTGTGTCACTGTTACTTCTAATTTATCGTACAAAAAACAGACACATAAAATGGAGTAAATGTGTTTATTAAAAATAAACATCAAATTAAACGACTACAAATAAAAAGGGCTTCACTTCAAATGTTGTTAATGTAAACGTGGTTGTAACAGAGTGAAGCCCTAAGACCAAAATAGGTATAAATTTACTTGACAGTCAGTTAACAGGATTAACCAGTGAATATTTATACATGTCTCTAATTGATCTAATCTACTATGAATATTTATACATGTCTCTAATTGATCAAATCTACTATGACTATTTATACATGTCTCTGATTGATCTAATCTACTATGAATATTTATACATGTCTCTGATTGATCTAATCTACTATTTAAATGTGAACTTTGACTCTTGTATCATTACAAACAAATTACATAATATCAACCAAACTATCAATAACAATTTAGTAATTGCTCACACAAAACCAAACCTATCAATAACAATCTACTAATTGTTCACATTAATATATTAATGAACATTGACTCTTGTATCATTACATACAAATTACATAATATTGACAAAATCTATCAATAACATTATTAAACAAGATTATCTGTTGTTGAGGAGGGTATGAAAACGGTCCGAAGAAAAATGTACAAAAAACTTGCAGCGGATGGAAGCGGGAGGAGGTTGGATTTTCTTGATAGACATAGAATCTGGTATATAAATTTATATTTCTTTCGGATTAATTTTTGGTTTGGACCAGCCTCCAGATTTCATTGCTAAAAGATACTGTTACAAACAAATTGAGATCCGAACAAACCACGAATTACATAGCTTGGGATTCGCCTAAGATTAATAATCTATTTTGTGTCCGATAAATAGAGCTTTCATTTTACGAAAACGCTGTATTTATCGTACAAAAAACAGAAACATAAAAAGGAGAAAATTTGTTTATTAAAAATAAACATCAGATTAAACGACTACAAATAAAAAGGGCTTCACTTCAAATGTTGTTAATGTAAACGTGGTTGTAACAGAGTGAAGCCCTAAGACCAAAATAGGTATAAATTTACTTGACAGTCAGTTAACAGGATTAACCAGTGAATATTTATACATGTCTCTGATTGATCTAATCTACTATGAATATTTATACATGTCTCTGATTGATCTAATCTACTATTTAAATGTGAACTTTGACTCTTGTATCATTACAAGCAAATTACATAATATCAACCAAACTATCAATAACAATTTAGTAATTGTTCACACAAAACCAAACCTATCAATAACAATCTACTAATTGTTCACATTAATATATTAAAGAACATTGACTCTTGTATCATTACATACAAATTACATAATATTGACAAAATCTATCAATAACATTATTAAACAAGATTATCTGTTGTTGAGGAGGGTATGAAAACGGCACACAGACACAAAGTGTCTGACCCCACAACACAAACTTACGAATGCATCGTAAGAGCACATATGAATTCCAACCTCTCATCTGTCTAATCCACCATTACTTGCGGCATCAGAAACAACACTAATTCTAAATGGTGAAGTGCTATATAGTCTGAAATTTAGTTTTTAAATTGAAATAAGGATGTCTACAGAAGTGAAACTTGAAATTTACATGTAATGAATAGATAACCGAATAATTAAAATTTCCAAATGTAGATAATAAGGGACACATTATCATAACATCTGTTGTATTTATAATTCATGAAGCAAGTCTAAGTAGTGTTTTGACTGGCTGGATTTAAATGTCAGTGGAATTTTATTTTCTGTAAGTGTAAAAATCTGACCACAGAAGTATACAGACCTCATTTTGAGCTGACCTAGGTATTGCAGACACACTTTGAAAACATAAGAAGACCACAAAACATAGATTTAGAAGGATTTGAAGCAAATTAGGAACATGAGGAAATGGTCCACATCTTGAGTATTGCTGTATTCACTAAAAATGTTGTTTACATATTCAAGAGCAAAATCTAAAGAATTCATAAAAAAAAAAATTATAATAGTAATAATTTTTACTCACTCAGTTATTGACGAAAAAGCAAAATTTTAGCTTTTTCTTCTATTCTACGGGAGAAGAAAAAGGACATAAATCATTCACATTCAAACTAATTCCACCTGTAAGAATAAGCTTGTGGATATTGTATCAGAAACCGACTGGCCCAAATCGGGTTGGCAAATCACTCCCCATCATGTTTTCTATAGTTAGAACAGCTGGCGCAAGTCCTGCCGAACTAACAAATGAATAATCATATGTTTGGTTCTTCACAAAGTTTATTGCATCTGGCGCAAGTCCGGATGCATCCTGTCCATCATTACTAGCACTGATTTCAGCAGCTGGCGCAAATCCTGATGCTAGATTAAACTAATTCCACCTGTAAGAATGAGCTTGTGGATATTGTATCAAAAACGAACTGGCCCAAATCCAGTTGGCAAATCACTCCCCATCATGTTTGCTATAGTTAGAACGGCTGGCGCAAGTCCTGCCGAGCTAACAAATGAATAATCATATGTTTGGTTCTTCACAAAGTTTATTGCATCTGGCGCAAG